>JAYJMB010013846.1:27209-46344 GCA_036873735.1 Pouteria campechiana
ATTTATGAAAGTACATGCCCTAAATTAAAAAAACCTAAATTTAAAAAAATTGAGGGGCAAATTAAAAGCATCTTATTTATAATTTTTTTATGACTAACATAATGATATCTTAGGGATATCATTTTTCATCCAAAATGAGAAATTAATATACTTCTGTGTGGGGGTTGAACCAAACTGAGCTTGTCCTGCGCCCACGACCGCAGCACATCCTAACATATTTCCTCACTTCAAAACCGCGCGGCTGACGCGTCCGGCTAAGGCGCGCTTGAAATCCCCGACGTCCACTGCTTCCCTGCCTCTCAAAACAGAGAAGGCGCGCGAAAGCCCTTTCCCGTCCCGTTCACGCCTCTTTACCTAAGCATATTACCATTTCCGGTGTTTTCTCTCGCTTCTCTGCTCAAAACCCCTGCGAAACCCACCCACGCCATTTCCACCCCATCCTAAAACCCTAAACTCTTCCATCTCTCTTCATGCGGCGATTTATTCCGTTCATCTTCCCCCAAAAGCATTTGGATTTTAGATTCCCAGAAGCCTGATTTCAGATATGTTTTTTTTTTCCTTTTTTGCCCTTCCACGTTGATGTTGCAGCATTTCAGAATCTACGTTATGAGCTTATGCGCTGATGGATGCGTGCTCATTTTGGGCTTCTATTGCTACAGTAGTTCGCCTTTTTAATCGGCGTTTCACGAATTAGAAAGAACGTTTCCTCTTTTCATAATCCAGGTTCGGTATCATATTCCTGTTGATTTGGGAATGTATTCGTCTGATTGATAATTACAATTATTGTCAATTCATTGTTGCAAGACGTCATTGCATTTGTTCTTCACGTCCATTGCTCGTCGTTGAATGTTCTCTCCAAGATCTTGATTTGGGAGAATCTTTGGGTTCATGCTATTGTAAGATGGGGGCAGCTCTAAATATGTGCTATCCACCAGTTTGGTTCTCTGATGGTGGGTTTTGCTTTCAGTGATGATTACCAATTGCATGGCAGAAGCCTCTGATATGGATCAACCTGGTTCCACTGTCGGTCCTCTATCAATTCTTCAAAGCGGGCGGTGTGTTTGTTGTTTCTGGAAAACTAGGGAAATGAAAGGAACAAGAGAAGAATGTGGGGGATGCTAGATGTTAATCACTGCATTAAAAATCACAGGGCATATGGAACTTGTTAGGTTTAAGCTCTGACTGCTTCGACCATCACATTTCTAAGACTTCCCATCAAGGTACAAGTAGAACACACACCAAATATGCACAGTGTGTTCTTTTTTGATACTCTTCTAACATCTTTCCTGGCATCACTATGACCTTTGTTTCTGCACCTTGTCCACTCAACCTCTCTCTCCCTTGATGGATCTGCTTTGGTCTGCACTTGTGCCTTTCCCCTTTAAATTTTTTCACATGTTGCTAGCTTTGTTTGTCAATTCCTTAATTTCGTGTTGGCTCAATGTCTATCACTAATGAAACCTAGCTGTGTGCAAAAAGCCCCCAGACCCATGGGGTTTGTCAGGTTTACCCTGTGTCTTACAGTGCTAATTAGGTTTAGTCTCTTGTTCTTTGGATTATCAGATATTTCTAGCAAGATAGAGTGATTAAATAGGAGAACAACTTATGATGGGGAATTATGGCTAACTAATTAATTATCCTACTAGCTTTTCAACAGTGTAGATGTACTTATGTCTGTGCATGTGCTAGGGGCACAGCATTAGTGGAGGCTACACCCAATCTTGCTAAAATTTTTAAACTGGGCGCTGTATCACAGTCTATAACTTGGAAAAATACCTAGGGAATCCTATCCCAACGAAGGCCAAACTTATTTAAAGCACGGGTATAAATTGGGCTTATATAATTCAGTCTGGACTTAAAGTGTCTGCCTATCCAACTGCAGGATATTGGTGTGCTAAATTCAGTTTATTCATGAATAGAAAACTTGTATAAGCCAATCTTTCATGGGGGAATAGAAGGCTAGAAGCCCTATTTTCTTGTGGTCAAAATCTGACCCCATATTCAACTACGGTGATAAAAAATAACAACCTTATATGCATAATCGTATAAAAGGAAACCATGTAAAGGAGAAGGTGCACTGCTGGAAAAAACAAGCAGACCACATATAGATACAAGCCCATGCGCATGCATGCATAAGGGGGCTGGGAGTGGTAGATTGCATGCTTATGGAGGTTTGACTGCAAGATGAAAGTGGTGGGATGGCCAAAGGGGAGAAGGGAGTTAGCAGCTATTTGTTGGTGGAAGCAACCTTGGTTTTCAAAAACATGATTCATGCATAGAAATTATTGTCCAAAACTATCCCAAAGCCAACCGCATCTCAAGCTTGGTTCTTCTTGAAGTGACAAAAATTCATGTTCATTTTGAGTTGCGTTTTTGTCAGCTCCTCACATGCATGCGCATTTGTATTATTCTTTGGGGTTCAAGACTTGATGGTATGATATTACTGTGAAAAAACGATAGACATGGATGATTCCTTACAATTGTACATTTGGAGACCTAAGCACAATCTCATGGACAGTATTTTAACTTCAAAGTTCAAACAGCATTGCATGTGATGAATCATGGGTTGCGTTATTTCCTACACAAACCAGGCTCATAATGTTTGGAGAACCATACATGCAGGCTCCATATTTTTTTGTTAGAACTATTAGCCTATCTTTGTCTCTTTGCCCATCTTTTGAAAACTGTCATTGTTGCATCTGACTATAGGTGTATGCTGGTATCAATTACAGGCCATTGGTTTTGTTTATACTTCTGATTTTTCTTTCTTCCATATAATTTGGTCCTTATGTTTTCTGGGCAATTTGGCTTTTATTTAGCAGCAATAGTATGCATTCAAATACAAATTGGAACTAATAGCATCGATTGATCTCATGTTAATGTAATTTTGTGCATCCTGATGGAACTGTGTCATTTCTCCTCTTGTCTTGTACATTGAGATGTCATAATTAAAAGTTGGAAATGATTTGGAAAATACTAGGAGGTCAAAACTTCTGTTGACGAAGATTCATTTGTAGAGTGCCTAGGCTATAGTTTGTCTTATTATGGTTCAAAAGTTTAGTGTGTTGGTTGGATATAAATTCCACTTCAGTTGGAATTTGTCTTTTTTTCTTTCTGAATTTCACATTTCAGATTTATTGTTGTTGATGTCTAAACTTGGTTGCTTGCAGATTTCTCATTTTCCACTTATGCTGCAGTCTGTTGTCCTTTTTTTTATCAAAGCTTTTTGAAAGCTCCTAACTACTGTACCATGTAATGAAGCTTTCAAAACTTGATTAATTAGTTTTTATGTTCATTTTCAATCATACGAGTTTGTTGTTGTTCATCTATATACAGACAACATGGAGCAGAGTCTAGGCGAGGACACAGATCTAAGTGAATCTGAGATAGACAGCTATGAAGATAAAGTATATCAGCAATTGAAGACAGGGAAGCCCAGAATAAAGTATTCCGATATCTCATTTAGATGCCCTTTCTGCATGGGGAAAAATAAACAAGTTTACAATTATGATGACCTCCTTAAACATACTGTTGGAGTGGGGGCATCCAATAGAAGGGTAAAAGATAAGGCCAAACACTTAGCCTTGTCGAAGTACTTAAAGAATTACCTATCTGATTCTGTTGGTCCAAAACAATCCGATGTTGAGCTGGAACCTCCTGTCAAGCTGCCCAAGCAGGGTAGTGCTGACCAATTTGTATGGCCATGGATGGGAATACTTGTAAACCTTCCAACAGAGTGGAATGGTCAAAAATATGTTGGTGAAAGTGCAAATATGGTCAGAATGCAGTTGTCAAAATTTCATCCTGTAAAAGTTCATCCGTTATGGAACATACGAGGTCATACAGGTAATGCCATAGTTGATTTCAAAAAGGATTGGAATGGGTTTAAGGATGCAATGGCATTCGAGAGTTGTTTTGAAGCTGATCACTTAGGTAGAAGGGACTGGATTGACCGGAAACGACATGGCTTAGATATGTATGGATGGGTTGCACGTGCTGGTGATTACAATTCTATGGGGCCTATAGGTGAGCATCTACGTAAGAATGGAGATCTGAGAACAGTGGCTGATGTTCAGAAAGCTGAAAAACGCAAACATGAGAAGCTTGTGGAAACTCTATCCTCTGATATTGATGTGAAAAATGAGCGCCTTAAAGAACTAGAATGCAAGTATAGTGAGACCAGCTTATCTCTTAATAGGGTGATAGAAGAGACAGAGAAGCTACGTCAAACTTACAATGATGGTACGTGGATTAATGGAATTTTATCTGTTTTATTTGATCACCTTTTCTTTGAAATGTTTCATGTTTAGGTGATGATAACTTTGTTGCAGTATTTTAGAAATGTGGCAAATAAGCTTGATTTTATTTACGGTAAATCAATGTCTTTCTTTTAGGGGAACCAAATTCCAAATAGTTAGATTTTTAGGTTATTTTATTCAAACAAACAAACAAACAAACAAAAAAAAAGCTTTGATTAGAAGAACACAGCTTTTTTCCCCCAATAAATCTCCAAAGAGATTCACTGTTGCTTTGAAAGGAATATGTTTCCAAATCTCTTTTGCTTTGTCTTGCTCTGTATGCAAAATGAAAGAGTACCAGTTTATGACATTGGATCATTGTCATTTGTTTGCAAGTATCAAATGGTTAAATGTAAAGAAATTGTGCTTCATATAACCTGATTATTCCTTCGCTGACTTTTATTTAATATTTTCTTTGCTTTCAGAAATGAGAAAGTTGCAGGAAGATGCATACCTGCATTGCCTTGGGATTTTTGAGGAGACTGAAAAACTCAAATTTATGGTGGAAGATCAAAGCAGAAGACTTGATAAGCAACGTGGAGAATTGGACAAGCACAAAGCAGAAAATGATATTGAGAGGAGGAAGCTTGAAATCGAGAAGAAAAAGGTAGCCATTCTGTCATGTCAAAACTTTGGTTGTGCATGATATTTTCATTGAGTGCAGCAGCATGGATGGTCTTATTTTCATGTCATCAGTAATTATACTGATTAGAGAAGATTCCTTTAGCAGTCCTTACTCCTTAATTGAGGTGGAAGACTGTCATGGGGAGTTCCCCTGTTGCAATAGGTATACCAAGTGCCTGTATGGGAAGGCAGAAAAAAGGGGATGTAAAAAGTAAGATGAGAGGAAATGTTGTCAACAAGAATGTATGAAAAAATAAAGATAAGACTTTTTGCGGGATGGATGTGGTTGATGATTTAAAATGCACATTGTGATATAGGAAAAGTACAATTGCTAGGAAGAGGCAAACATCATATCAAATGATGATGATGTAAAATAGATTTTCTCCCTTTTCCTATCCTACCAAACACACCCTAAGGATATGTTTGGTTTGAGGGGGAAAAAAGGGCAAAAGACCCCTTGTGGGAAAAGAAAATTAAAGGCCACTTTTTCTCTCCTTTCCATAGTAATATGATATTTACGTTTTCATATTATTATCTACTTTTTATTTTTTCAAAAAAATCTATCTATTTTGTCTTTATTTACTTTATGACTAACACCACTCTATACTATTGATGTCATCATCACTAGCCCTTTTCCGCCTCTTTTATTTTTCATCCTCTTTTCCATCTCTTTTCCCTTAAACCAAACACGCCCTAACTTATTAATTGAAAGGTTGACATGTTTTGTCAGTACTTGTTATCAACTGCTATGATAAAGAGAATATACTATATTCTGACAATAGTAGTGAAAGTGAGAACAATAGAATTTTGTACTGATGCTTGCAGCATGGCAGAAACTGGTAGTTGTGGTTTGTAAAGATGACTAATATCATTTTGTTCCTACTTGTTCTCTCAGAATGACATGAAAAATAGTTCTCTTTGCAAGGCAGCTTTGGAGCAGAAAAGAGCCCATGAGAATGTCTTAAGGCTTGTGGAAGATCAAAAGGTGTGTTTTCTTCTGCCTTAGACCAAAACTTGCCCTTGGTGAGCATAATGTGATTTTTTCCTTATTTTGGAGCTCATAGCTTTTCATTTGATTGTTAAAACAAACACCTAAGAGGGAAAAAGAGGCTGCTTTTAACAAAATACTCCAGCTAGAAAAGAAATTGGATGCTAAACAAGCACTGGAATTAGAAATTGAGCAACTGAAAGGGCAGTTACAAGTGATGCGACATATGGGAAGTGATGACGACTCAAACCAGAAGAAGATGGAACAACTGAGTAAAGAACTGAAAGAGAAAGAAGAAGAAATGGAAGGGATGGAGGAATTGACTCGAAAACTTGTTATCAAAGAGCGCCAAAGCAATGATGAGCTACAAGAAGCTCGTAAAGAGTTAATTGCTGTATGATTTTTATTTCTTAAAAAATTCAATTAAGATTAGCTTCAAGTCTTGGTTGTATTATTGTCCATATACTAGTTAATGAACTCCGAATTCACTGATTATTCACATGCTTTCCTTTCTTAACAGGATTTGAGTGACATGCTAGCTGGCCGTTCATTAATTAAAATAAAGAGAATGGGAGCGCTAGATCATAAACCATTTTTGGCTGCTTGCAAGAAAAAATTTCCGAAGGATGAAGCAGGAGTGAAATCAATGGAACTTTGCTCCTTATGGGAAGAACATATTAGAAATCCAGAATGGCATCCCTTCAAAAACATCACTGTTGGAGAGAAGATTGTGGTACATACTTCAGTTCTGGTGTTACTGTAACTGCCTGTTTTTGTGGTGCTATATTCTCACATAGGTATCATGTGCATTCAATTATTTATGTACATAATACATATGGATTTCTCTGAGCATGCATACACTCTGAAGCAATTTTACCTTCAAGCATTAAAATGCATAAAAACTCTATAGAGACAAAATAGGTTGCCCTATGTCAACCTTGGCTAGCCTTTCTTTATTCCTATATGATTTTTTTAGCTTATTGACAGCAACTGTTGTGGTTCATGATATTGATCTTTGTTAGTAGCCAATAGTGGTCTGACTTGGTTTACTGGTCAACAAATTGAAACACTTCTAAGGGCCTGCTTGGTTCTTAAAAAATTAAAAATTTACCTAGTAAATTGTGTAAGTAGGAAAGGAAATTATGTCAATCATAAAGTGAATAAAAATCAAATAGTTATGCTTTTTTGTGAAACAATAGGATTAATGATAGAAAAGATAGGTAATGTTGTGGAAAAGTAAAGCTGTTAGGCTGTCAAAGTTATATCAAATAAAGGAGGGCAGGAAAGTTTATTCGGAAAAGTTTCCACTTACCAAACACACCATAAAACACATATCCCTTGATTTTGGGTGAAATTAAGGAGTCAGCATTTGCAGGCTATACATGGTAAGTTGGAGGGGTCACACACTAGTATTTTCTGATAGAACCACAATGGCTATGCTCTTTAATTTTGCCAGTTCCAACTGTCATGCACAGAAATCATTTACGTTAGTACTTCATTGTTTGAGCCCTAAAACTAGAGATGAAGTTCTTCAATAGAAAGAAAAGATTTTCAAAAGAAAAAAGTTTATTTGATAGTCTGTGGTCAGAGATACTTGATAATATTTTCTACTGCAAAACTATAATATAAGAGGAAGACTCCAAAAAGGAATGCTAGAAACACTTGTGTAAGCATTTGCAGTGTAAGAAATCTTATCTACCTGGAAAACTCTGAGAAGGGATCCTATAACCTCTCGGAAAAAGCTGAAGGTGAAAGAAAATTCTCACTTGCAAAAGTGGAGAGAATTTACATGGACTTGAAGTCTTAAAAACCAGAGAATTGGTCTTTTGGGGACTTGAAAAAACTAAGATTGACTGCAATATGAGTCAAACCAACTTGGATGAATTGGGTGGGAGTTGAGTAATTCATTTTTTCTAATCATGGAAATAACCGCAAGACTAAAATTATGTTCTTTCATTATACCTAAAAAAAGAGTATGATGCATGTGCAATGTACCTAAACCATAGGTGAGACCCTTTTGATGAGAGAATGGATTACTTATTTGATCAACATGATGAAGCAATCTAACCTTATTAAGTTGGTGACTATCAAATGGATTGTAAGTAGCTAGCTATCCATGCAGAAAACAAAATCAGATGGTTAATCTATAGATAAATTGACAACTGACATCAATAACAAGGATGGCTAACATTTAACTATCTGACAAAGCTTTTACCTGGATTTAACTGAAAATTTTGAAAGGAATTATCAGATACACTACCCAGCGTCAATACATTTAACAATCTGACAATGCTATTGTCTGGATTTAACTGAAAAATTCGAAAGGAATTATTGGATACACTACTCAGTTCATCATTAGTATAAACAAAGCCCATTAGTTTTGTATTTTGGACAGCTTAAGGCATAACATCTAGGTGTAAGACCTTGGTCTGTTGGGTCTTGCAGTGAAATATGCTTGAAAAACTACTGGACTTGGTTGAGAAAGTCCTAGGCACTGATCATGTATCTATCACAGTCAATGTGTATTGCTTCCAAGAAATCAACAGCACCGAAATGTTCTTTGTGAGGTATGTTTAATGCTAACTGCTGTGAGAAATCCTAACTTGAGACTTGCTAGACTAGACCATTAGAATGTAATATTCAGACACAATTCTGTCTTTTTGTCTTGCAAGAGGGCCAAAAAAAAAGTTTTGCAGTATAAATTTTGGCAATTGCAATGAATTTAAAAAATCTATTAACAAAAGGGATTTCTAAATGAATTTGAAATTTTAACTATAAAATGTGGTGCCCGAAGCAAAAAGAGTGATGGATGTATCTTTTGATACATGATACATTGGTTGTTTAGTTCTCTTTTAATGAATGATGAAAATTGGGGACCATGGGCTTGACTCATGCAAGTCCTGAAAATAGTTTCAGTGTGGCCAAATCAGTGGATATATGATCTGACTCACCCAAATTAAGGATGATAAGATGGCTGATTGTAATTATGGTACTTATGTGTGCCAAATATATCTTCTGTGAGTATTCTATGTTAGGGTTGAAGAAACAGTCCGCCTTCAGAGGGTTGATTCTCTTCTTCTCTACCACTGGTTGTCTTCTTGAGTCTTGACCTTTTTCAACTTGATTTACATTTAAGCAGGTTTTTCCCTTATTAACATCCTTGTTCCAACAGTTTTAGGATTGGTGCATGTCTCTGGTGCTTTTAATAGTTGTTTTCAATGGTGTGGCTTCTAGATAAATGTTGATCTTTGGTACAGGAAGTGATAAAAGAGGATGATGAAAAATTACTGGGGCTAAAGAATGAGTGGGGTGATGAAGTTTGCAAAGCTGTAACAACAGCACTACTTGAAATGAATGAGTACAATCCTAGTGGGAGGTATGTGATATCTGAACTTTGGAACTTCAAAGGAGACAGGAGGGCATCATTGAAGGAGGTTGTGCAATATATGCTTAAGCAATGGAAGCTTCACAAGCACAAGACCACTTGGTATATTCTTTGGCCCAGAAACATTTTAGCTTGAACTTGCAAGTTCTCTAGAAATTTTTAATAGTGTTTGTGGCCAAAGTTGTCAAGGCATGCACCCAGTATACATGATTCAGGCCTAAAAATAACCTCAATGGAATGGTCATTTACTATCAAATGTAAGGGATTGCCCTTAAGGCACATGGCCTGAGCATGACTACATCAGTAACCGTCCCTCCCTCACCAAAAGAGTAAAAGACATTAATGAAGCGGAGGGAGTGAAACCAAACAAAACCAACATCAAATTCATAGCTACCCAAGCAAAAGGGCATGTGCATGTTGCCTCACGTACCTTTTTCCCTCAATTTATTTTGCATGCAGTCACTTGTGACTGCCACTGTGATCTCCAATTTGATGATGCCATGTTGATTGTCTATTTCTATACTCTAGTTGTTTGGCGACTAATTTATGGATCATCTCTCTTGCTATCACTGTCATATTGTTGCTTCTGATGTTCCTATCTGTTAGGATTAAGATAAAATCCATGGCAGAAAATTAAACCATGAACTGAAACAGAATTTATGCTGGACCGTCTGCATGCCTTCTACAATAGGAATTGCCTCTGCCGACTAAAGCATGCAGGCACTATGCTGTGAAAATTGATGCAGTGTCCAACAGTCAAAGTTTCATGACAGAAACAGAGGCTGAGTTCACGTCCTTCTGCACAGATTGAATTGCGTTACTGAAACTGTGCAGTTGGGGTGATATTTATCCATTGGACAAAGCTTTTGTCTGTGCAGTCGATGTAGAATTCAGCCAGAGGACAACATCTTTATCCGCGTAGGTGGAGTCAGCCCGCTTGCGTAATTTCTCTGAAGCCAACTCCACCGTGCAGCTTGGAAGAACATCACATGCAGTTGAACAATGATGCTGCTTCCATCTGTGCTACTAGGCAGAAGACGTCATCAGGAGGAGTGCCGTTGCGGGATATTTACACGTGATCTTTTGGGATGTTGCTGTGGTTTTCAGCAAATGCAAAGGTACAAACAAAAATAATTAAATTTAATTATACCGTCCAAGCCGGAACGGAATCAGAAAAAAAAAACCTCTTGAAATTTACCCAGAGGATTGCAAATCAGCGTGGCTGGAATTTTATGAAATATGTGAAAAGAAAAAAAAAATAAACAGAGGGAACAGTTGCTCTACTAAGACGTCCAATTGGCCACAGCCATGTAAGGCCTTCACTCGCTCAAGCGGGGTTGCTTTCAGGCAACTCGCGCAAGCAAGTGATGAGCCATGAGCGGGTCGTGCAATCAAGGGGCAACGTCTTTCTAGCACGAAATGGGAAGCAACGGAAATTCTTCCTCCATGTCAGACGTCAGCTTCTCCATCCAGATTCACTCATGTAGACAGGCAGCCAGATCACGCAATCAACGTTTACAGGCAAAGGTTGCGCGACTAGAAGGGATTGGAAAAGTGGATTGTGCAGGCCGGCTTCATTTTTTCCTCTTGGCAGGACGTGCAAAAAAGAAGTGGTGTCTTCTGCCAAGATGTGCAGGTGACGACTCTAGACTCAGCCATGGCTAAGGCCATCAAAGTAAGATCTCTGATTCACAATTGATGGACGTCTGCTCAGAGGACAGTTGCCGGGCTAGATAGGATTTTCCCAAAGTCGAACAACCAGACAGAAGATGGAATGTATACTTGCAATCAGCATGCCTAAAATGCTGTAGATGAACGATGGTTGTCAGGAACCTCCCTGTTTGCGCAAAGAAAGTTCTGCAATTAGGCTCTCTCAAAACTGCTCAGATGGAATGTCTTTGATGAATGACATGGCTGCGCAATTAGGATTCCCCTTCACTTGCCCAATTGGACATTGGATGACGCAAGTGACACAGCCAGGCAGAAGACGGAATGTGCAGTTGAAATGCAAGGCTAAGTCAGCACATTTGGATTGACTTAGACGGACGGGAGCTATAAATATCCAGACAAAGCTATTAATTGCGCAATTTTGACACGAGAGTTGAAGTGTTTTCCCAGTTGCGCAGCTAAAGCAGCTCCCACCTCCGCAGTTGCATGAGTTGTATTGTAGAGTAAAAAGGCCACATCTCTACCTGAGCAATCAGCGGTTTTGCTTGCACAAGTGGAGGGTTTCAGAATCTTCAGACTCTACCTACGCAGTTGAAAAAATGAATAAATAGATGGTGATGTGGCCGGTTTAAAGACTCCACTTGCGCAGTCCAAAACTTTAGAAGATGTTGTCCGTTGGGTATTGTCATTACCCGCATAGGCAGGCTATCTCAAACCGCGTACGTGGAATTGCGTAGGTGAAATAGAAACGAGAAGCCAAGTTCTCCCATCAGGTTGCGCAAATGAAGTGGCCGAGATGAATGGACCACGGAGTCAAGACGTCTCCCCAAATAACACGTCATCCGTGTAATTAGAGAGATGTCGTAAATGCAGCATATGATAACCACGCTGGGCAAGTGGTGATGGACAGTTCAAGTAATAGAAGGTTACATCGCGATAATGGTGGAGAAGTTTGAAATGTAACTTTCCAATTGCAATTTCCATGATAGGAGATAAAATAACAATAAAATGGAAAGCCTACTCTAGTTGCCTACATTGGAATGGAATTATACACACTCTTATGGTTGTAGGACACAAGATTTATTCATGCAACAATATTGCCAAAATTGGAATTCCAAAGGGATCATTCGAAACCTAAGTGGTTATTTTTGGAATCTAAAATGGTATTCCTAAAGTATTTCTTTGGAAAATGCATTACCTAAATTAATTGCATAAGTATATACTTAGACGAGCATGCAATTAATTAAATTTGATGGCATAAAAAAGCATTTCAATTAATGCATTTGGGATGATAAGTATTTATTTTCCGGCCCTTGCATGGAAATTATGTCAATATCATGTCCACATTCGTGAAGCCGGGCATTCTGAAGAATACCCCAAAATGGTGAAGGCAAGCTTCCCACCAAATGGAGAAGGCAAGCTCTCTCCCAAAATAGTGAAGGCAGGCTTCCCACCCAATGGAGAAAGGCTCTCTCCCAAAATGGTAAAGATAGGCTCTCCCCCAAAATGGTGAAGGTAGGCTCTCCTCCAAAATGGTGAAGGCAGGCTTTCTTAATTTTCTAAACTATCCTTGGAGGTAAAGGCAGACTCCAGGCTTTCCTAATTCTCTAAACTATCCTTGGAGGTGAAGGTAGACTCCATTTCCCAAATTGCCCTCTTGGGAGGAAGTAGGCATTCCTAAACTACCCTTGGAGATGAAGGCTCCAAGCCTATAAATACCCCATCCCTCTTCTTAAGAGAGAGAGAGATTTTTGGAAGGAGCTTGGAGGAGTCTTAAAGAGGCAGGTACCTCCCTTGACACTAGTGGCCTTTGGCCATTAGTAATTTTCCTAGTGTTTAAGAGCACTCTGTCATGACTTCACCATGGTATACACGTGGGTCCCAACCATGCTGTGGTATGGTGGGTCTCATATAATTAATGGACAACAGGGTAATGTTGAATTGGACACTAAAACCTGTTAAACCTTGATTAAACCTCGTAAATGGCAGAGTAGCTCTGGACAATAAAATAGGAAAATGATGATAGTCTTGAATTAATTAAGAACTATCATTGGCATTAAGCGCTATTATTAGTGCTAATCATGATTAGGCTTAATTAACTCAAAGTGTAATTAGGCTTAATTCATGCAATCTGACTCTATGATCTCTCATAGGATAACGACAGAGATCCCTTGCTTCTAATTTTCCACAGGATATTGAAAAATACCACTCATTAACTCATTCAAAAGCCTAAATTTAGGACCGAGTCACTGAGTCATGACTCACCGAGTTAAACCTTAGCAAATACTATTCTTCCACTCACTCAAAAGCCTAAGTCTAGGACAGAGTTACTGAGTCATGACTCACCTAGTCAAACCCTAGCAAACTCTATTCATTCAATCACTTAAAAGCCTAAGTTTAGGACTAAGTCACCAAGTCACTGAGTTATAACTCACCGAGTCAAACCTTAGGAAATACTATTCATTAGATTAGCTAAACCCAATTAACTTGACTCACTCTTCTTAAGCTTCTTATTGGCAATTGAGAGAGTTGAGCTAAACCAAGTTAACCTGGCCCATTCTTCCTAAGCTTCTTATGGGCATTGTGAGAAAGTTGAACCAAACCTAGGTCATCTTTTTTTTTTTTTGGTCTAAACACAATAGAGATTACTCGGTACTGAGTCTTTCTAGGATATACAAATTGGGTCACAAACCACCTACTAACTCTATGGCTTTTTATAGTCTAAACAGTAAAAATCACTTAGTCTTGATTCCACCCGAGACAAATCAATTGGATCAAAACACTTATTGTTTAGGTTGGTCCAGTGTCTAGCAACCCAGTTTAGAGCTATGTCATTCTATCAGCCTACTAGCTTGAGGCAATCTCGTAAATATTAACTCATCGCAATGTGCTGGGCGATTCCAAAAACAATACACATTTTATTTTTGGAGAGTGTTTTATTTTTGAGTTTCCAAGATGCATTGTATTTTTCCTTTTAATCAAGAGTTTTCTCCTATTGTGGAGATGTAATTAGAACCACTTGTGGTTTGGGATGTGAATATATAATTTTCTAATGTACACAGAAGTGTAATAAATTGAGGACAATCAATAAAAATGGAAATTGTCTAATTCATTATGACAAATCTTTACGTTGTTTCATTTTTGTTGTCCTCTTTTTGTACTTGTTACACTATCCTTGCTATATCTCTTATTTCTTTTGGCTGAGCTAAATGCTGTGATCTTCATGAATAAGTTGCTCAACAGACAATTCGTTACCTCTTCTTTGTTATATCCCAACTTCCTGCGTATGATTACTGGATAATTCTCCACCATCTTGACTGGAACAAGAAAAGTTCCCTCCATAGCTTTATGTTCACCTCTCCCATGCCTTAAATCCCCTAAATTCTGCATGTAACCTTCCTAGAGTGGGCGAATCCACCAGTGATGAAGTCTGTGGCCCAGCTGATTAAGGTAGGTTGGGTACATGCGACAATCTGTCATGCCATGTTACTCTTACCTGAAAACCAAAGCCACCTAACATTTTATTCTAAAAGGATAATTGCATGGGATTGGATGATATTATTTACACTAATAATGTCATCTGTGGATTACCCATATCCACATTTATTCTAACAGCCAAGGATGCTTATCTTGGTGACAGCTATCTCCCCTAAAATAGAATGCACCCCAATTCAGGACACTTTCATTGATTTGCATCATGCTTTCATAACTTGTCTTGATTTATTCCTCTTTATTTATACCGTGAGATAGCGTTTGAGTTGTAGCATTCCCAACAATAAATGTATGCAACTGCTGGTAGGTTTGCAACAGTAGTCTATGTGTACTGTCCATCTTTTGGGATAAATTCATGAAAGACAGCAAGGGTCTGTGCTGATTGCAGTACCCAGGAAAACTATCTAGGCCTCACATACTTGCAATCAGAATCAACAACCATTCATTTATTTGCAAAGTCACTCTCCTCATAATCAATTCTGTTGTAAGTTTAGTAATTTGTTCAGGAATTGAATAATAATTTGACTGATATTGCTCTTTTAATGCCAGAGATTTTTAGAACTTCCGGCTTGTATTGAAGTCCACAATGACTGGAATTTAGCATAACAAGCCTTCGATTAATGATCCATTTTGTTATTTGATGGATCTAATTGTGGATGGCAGTGGACGTTAAGAAAAATTCAGACTGGAAAATCCTAATGCTTCAATCTTTCACATCTTGTGAACCTTTGTAGTCCAAACTCCAAAATATTATTTCTCCCAAGTAGCTATTGTGGACTGTTGACAAGAGAGTTAAGATTGTTTAAGCCATGATATATCTGGGAGTTTCCCTGTCATGCCCATATGAAGAACTTGGCATGATTAAAACCTTCTTGTGTGGGATTTAGTACAGTTAATCTGATTATTATTTTTTTTCTCTGTAAAAATCATATGACCCAGGCACAAATTTCAATCCCAAACCTCTAATTCATATATCCTTTGTTTCAGCTGCTAGATAGCTAACTATCACATCAAAGGGAAACTGTTCATTTACTGGTGCCTTCTTGTCCTTCAGTTGGTAGCGATTCTGTAACCTGTTATCCATGCTCATGATTCTCTTTACAATTATACTACTTTTGCTTTATCGAACAGTTTCACTTCTGTTACTGCTTTTTTGAAGTACTTTGTGCATGTGGGTTATCTAACCTTCTTAATTATTATTTTTACAAAAACAAGTATGTTTTATTTAACAGTTCCACTCTTAGTGCAGCTTGCTTGATGTAATTTGAGAATTTATATTCGATGCAGATAAAGAAAATGGGTACTGTTATGTTTAGTACAGAATTAAACATAGTTGTGGACTAATAGAGGTGGGACCCATCTTAAAGGACAAAGAATGAGTTCCTATTGATAAGTTTTCTTTCAGGTCAAATGACATTCTCTATGATTCTTACAGCTGCAAGAATTTATGTACTTGACTTGGATACGACCAATTTCGAAGTTTTTTCCATACATGCAGGAATGCATATCCACACATGCATGTCCATGCACTCACGAACACACATAGAAAAGTGATTCTATGATACTGGTTCACAAAAGCATTTATGAAACCTTTTTGTCCAGGCACATCTTTATGATTAAGATAAAATCTAATTTGACAATATTTACAAGTTATTTAGTTGGGAATAAAAAAATATCCAATTAATGATTTGTATGGACCAGAAAATTGAAATCATTTAAGGGTGAATACAGAATCATTAAAAGTTTTGTAATTGATTAAGAAATTCAGAAGCTGTTAAGCAAACATTCTGACCTTTTAAAATATTCTTGCCTTATAAATGAATGATTTTATGGAATTGCCTGACATTTTGATGCTTGAGTGGATAGATCTTAGCAATTTTTATGTTTTATACACAAATTTATACTTTTTAAAATTTTGTGGCCCACACAAATCTCTAATCAAAATCATTTTGAGTATTCTAGTTAAAATGGTAGTGATACATAAAATAGTTAGATTAGATTTTATCTTAATCATAAAGATGAACCTAAATGAAATGGTTTCATAAATGCTTATTGTGAAACCAGTACTATAGAATCAGCTTCCACACACACACACACACACACAATCCAAGCTAATCTTTGTATTTGATTTATTAATTTATTCAAGCTATCAAAATTCATCTTGATTGGAAAAAATATATTGATCATAACTTTAAACAAAGTGTTTTCAAGCAATCTTTTGGGTTTTCATTATTGCACCCTATGTAAGTATTCATTCAAACCGACTTTAAAACATATGAAATTGCTTACGGTTTGGTTCCATTAAACTACTTTTATGTGGTATCTTCTTTTGGCAAACCAGTGAATTATTTGAACCTGTTTGGATGTGGTTTGGCTGGGGTTTCAAATAGGTCACATGGCTTTCCAGTTAAGCCTGAATTAATGCCAGATCCGACCAGTTCAACGTCCCTTCTGGCCCGGATAACACTGGTGAGACATCTATTGCATCCAACAATTAATTGAATTTATAACATATTATGGCCTTAAGAACCTTAGAATTAAGAATTATATCACATAATAATTGGTAAAGTTGAAGAAAATAGGCTTTGTTGAACTGCTTAAATATGTCTTGTATTTAATTCTTCTATTTTTGATAAGAGTTCCTTCATGGAGGAGTCAAGTGATATGTAAAATTTACTTGATTTATAAATGACAATTTTTGTCATACATAAGAATGTCCAAAAGACATTTTGGCTTTAATAATTTTACTACAGCAACTAAAGAGTTGTGGTTGTTTCATTTGATTTTATTTTTGTCTGGACAAGGAGGAGTGATGTTTTGAACTAATTATAGATCATTGTTTTATAAGGAATGCATGTCTGTTTGAATGATCAAGGAGATTAATTTTAAGTCTGAGCCATGAGATGAGCTAATGTAGCCTTTAGAGACCTAAATCTCATAATGGAATCTAGTGATGGACAAAGCTTTACTAATGATGGTGATTTTTTCTTTTTCGATATTTACCATGCATTTTTGAGATGTTTACATATTCTGGAGGAAGTGAACAGTGTGGTATTATTGCTATGGCCAGTTAATGCTTAATCGATTTTGCATCCCGTGCAGAGTGCGTCATTTATGGGATGAAGTTTGTCGAAGATGTTAATTGGTGTAGCTGCCAGGAACAGGATCAGCCAGCCCCAGCGATGTTGTGACGGTGCTTATTTGTTGGTTCAGTGCTGATTCGCCTCGCAACTTCCTGGGGCTAAAATCTAGACAAGATTTCTGAGGGGCTAGCGATGAGATGGGCTGTCCGACCAGCCCAGATCTCTTCGTCTGTTTATAATAGTTATTTGTAAATGTTTTCAAGAGCTGTATACGCTTATCATTTTGATGACTTTTATGGATTAAGATTAGGTTTCTTCTGGAATGACAAAACTCTCGGAATCTTTCACGCATCTATCCACATTGTGCACTAAAATATATATGATTCTCCTAAATATTTAATCATCTAACCAAATTTATACACACATCTATTAGGAAGGATGAAGTTTAGGATGGTAATATACTCATCTATTTAATCATCTAACCAAATTTATATAATATAAACTTTGGATGACTATAACCAAATTTAGGAAGGATGAAATTTGGTGGACTATAATATAAAATTTAGGAAGGTAAATCATATCCTTTTATTGCTATTCAATCAAATCTGATTATTTGACCACTATCTGGACAATCTGACCCAATATAGATAAACATTTATTGGGCATGACATTTCAGATCATATCCTGACTGGTGGATCATGAATCTAGGGAGGTAAATCATATTCCATCATTGCTGTTCAATGGAACCTCAAGATTTGGCCATAATCTGGATAATCTAACCCTTTTAGTAAGTCCAAAATGTCTGAAAATCTGGGATAATCTAACCAGTATATCCCGCCTAGCTGGATTTGCTAGCAAGCGTGAGCCCTGGGCTTCGTTTGCTAGGCTTAGCCCATGGATGCCTTCGCCAGTCGCCACCATCATTTGTTTGGCTTGCCGCCGTCACCATCGCAACTATAGGCTTGGCCTGTCAGCTTGGTACTAGGTTGGCTAGGGCTCGGTCGCCGGGCTCGGGTATCAACATCTGTAATGGTTTATTGCATTCATGCATAAAAAGCTAATTACCCAAAATCATACTAAATCTAGTATTTCCAATAGCCATCAATTTTCATCATATTAGATTGTAATTTCATAGCAATAAAATTTCAAATATTCTCATGTTAGATTACCACATGCATGACATGAATATCCAATGGGTTGGATCGCATGAAAACCATGCATAACATGATAAATTTACTCCACTTACCTTGAAGATCACTTCTCTTCCTCTCAACTCTCCCTTCTCATACGCCTCTCTCTCCCCCACGCCTCTTTCCCTCCACCTTCACTTTCTCTAATATAATTCAAGCCATGTCACTAACATTATGATTGCTCATGCCACTAACATCAAGATTGTTTCCACTTAATTTTTTTATTAAAATAACTTTTGGATTATTACAAAACCCATGGAGATTGGAGACTCGAGAGCGATAACTCCCACGTGACAGTTCTTTGTAGCGCGAGAATTCTTTCCACTGCGAGAAAAGAGCGATAGCTGGGAGAGAGAGAGAGAGAGAGAGAGAGAGAGAGAGAGAGAGAGAGAGAGAGAGAGAGAGAG
>JAYJMB010013857.1:0-46336 GCA_036873735.1 Pouteria campechiana
ACCATCTATATTTCTTGGCTCATCAAGTTTTTGGCGCCGTTGCCGGGGACTGATTGCGAACCATCTATATTTCTTGGACCATCAAGTTTTTGGCGCCGTTGCCGGGGACTGATTGCGAACCATCTATATTTCTTGGCTCATCAAGAACAGTCATGCAGCCAATATCATTCTTCTTTAACCCTCCAAGAGGGGATCCCATAGGAGAAGATGGCTCACCACCTTGTTTCTCCAATTGCTTCACCGTGGCAGTTGCGTAATGTCGATGTTCGTGCACAACCATTTTGGTGCAAATGTTCCACCACAACTATTTGTCGCAAAAGTGCATGCGTAACCATATCAAATGAATCCGGATCCCATGGCACACTTTAGTGAAATGATGAACAACTAGATGGCTCAATGACAAATAAACTTGCCTTCTCAAGTGCCGAACATATATCATCCCCTTTAGGTTTCTAGGTGATAGACTTCCATACATTTGTCGAAACAGATGATCCCCAACACCATCTCACCCTATTTAATCTTAAGATGGGAATCTATGCTGTCTATCATAATCTCTACTTAAGATTATTTGGCTCATTACTCAATGGACTAACATTCCAATGGTACTTGACGCTTCTAGTAGGGTTAGTCAAGACCTGGAATGACATATAGAACCTATTTTTGGCAAGGTTCTTGGTGACTAAGAAAGACGTCATGTTAGCAAACCTCTCCCTAATGAAGCAAAGGGATGATGAACCAGTGCAGGAGTTCATCTCTCACTAGCAGAAGGAAGCTAGCAAATGTGAGGCAACCTTAATAGAGGAGTAAAAAGTTTACCTATGCTACAATAGCATCAAGGTCGACCTCTCAATCCTAGTGAATGAGCAGATCACCACCTTTCGGGTGCTATCCAATGAGGCAAGTCAAAAGGTCCTTTCCCTCTCTGGAAAGAGTAAAGTCCAAGATGATAAGCTAAAAGAAAGCATTTTCCAGCCTAAGAAGAAAGAATCGGAAAGAAGCAAACTAAACATTTTTGTCAACGTCACTAAGAACAAAACTAGTGGTAATGATAGAAAATCGAAGAAAAGGGAGATTTGAAGCTAAAATACCAGTACTTTGATGAGAAAGTGGTATAAATTCTATTGGGGCTCATTCAATTAGGTAATATAAAACTATCGAAACCCCTATTCCTAGTAGAGGCAAATAAGGTGAACCATCTCCTATACCATCATTACCGTTGGGGTATTACCTAATGGTTAAATGCAACATAGTAAGGAGAATTATTAATCATTGCAAGAAGAGTGGAATTATTACACCAAAGCAAGATGCACAAGTGACATCCAACAAAATATCGGTAAAAGCAATTCTTGATTTAGCAATGCTGAACAAAAATTTGATCATTAGTCTCCAAAAACCTTTAGCCAAAAGGTGCAAAGGAAAATAATGGCTGGTGACAAAGATTGGGATCTTGTTTACCTAAAAGACATCCTAAAGGTCCCATCAATGAGATACAAGGGACAAAATTGTCAGATCAAATGTACAAAGCAAAAAGAAAGGGAGGACCATCTAAAAAATTTATTTCCGTACCCCAAAAAGAATACATTGTTAGCCATCTTGGTTCTAACCGTATATAATGGAGGATTACCTCCAACCTGAGAGGCTCAAATCCTTCTACAAAAAAATGGTGAGGAAAAAGAAGAAAAGAGCTTGTCTTTATCAAGGGTGCTCAGAGCTCTATGCTTGGGAGCCATCATCATCACATTCATCAACTGCAGGTGAAATATGGGCGGCATTTTGAGATGACTTCCCAGACTTGAAAACTGAGAATAACTTAAGATCTAATGATGATAATCCATTTGAATATCCGATAGTGGCATCTTGTTATCACATTGGCAAAGGAGAGGCTTCCACAAGCCAGTCAAATAAAAAGAGAGAATTTTCTTGTAGAAGGTGCGATCACCAAAGAGACCACCAGTGGCAAGGGTTCACCATATTCAATATTGGTGATTCACTGGTCACAGATCTCCTTTGCTATGCTAATGAGTGCTATAGAGAAAATCCAGACCTTGCAAAAATGCATTGGATTTTGAAAACTCACTTTCTCTGGAAGTGAAGAAGAACTGATTTCAAACTCTGATAGTACAAGGCACCAGAGAGTGGGTCCCCCTATAAGATATGTTCTTGCTACACTTCCTTTCCAAAAGAAAGGAAGGAATTAGGAAGTCTCTTATTAACCGGGACTGACATTTCTGCGAGAACATAGCCAATTATGTTCACAAATGGAGGGACACTGCTTGAAGTGATCTACAATCAGAAGAAATCTATCTTTGCCTAGCAAAAAGGGTCTATTTTCACCATTGAATGCCATCTAACTTCATAGAGGCCTTCTATCAAGCCAAAAAAGAAGAAGACGAGGGCAATGGATGACCCACGAAAGGAACAAGTGTTCATAAAATCACATATTACAAGGGTCCTTGAATACTGCACTACATGAAGGCCCCTATTTTAATGGTAGTTCTAGAAACTAAGCAAATTTGTTACTTAGGGTAACCCATGAAGAAGTTATTCAAAGAACACCACAAGGTTGTGATCAGACACTTATTCTAGTATCAAGCCTTAGGACGAATGATATTCCAGAATGAGGCATATGTAATCAGGAGCTTCCCATTTTTACTAGCTGGTAATAGGCATGCCCTAAAGTGGATTGTGACATTGCCAACTGAATCATTCAGATCTTGGGAGGTGTTGGCTAAAGCCTTCATACATAGATTTCATGACTACACTTCTCAATTCTCTAAGGTACAAGTGCAATGAATTCATCCTCTTGAAGAGGAACATCTTTATGATTTTACCTTGAGACGGTGTAATGTTTGCCTTTATTGCCCGATGTTGCAAGAAGAAAGGCTTATAATATGGGAATGCATTATCGCATTAGGGAAGGCCTTTCCATTACCTAAAGAGGTACCTACTTCATTTCCAAGATTGCTCAAGCTACTAATCCAAGAGCCATTAGAACCTATGGATGTATCTTGCAACATGACCAACATCATGCCAAATGAAGAGAATGCTCCACAAGAAGCATTTGAATCACCTGAAACAATGGCCATATTGTGATCCAGGAATAATAGAATTCAAGACAAAGGAAAAGCACTAATACAAGAAGAGCCAGTGCCTAGAGTTTCTTACCCCCCTATTGAAGAAATGGAAGCTCCAGAGCTCATAAATAAACTAGAGTATGATGTTGTCACTCACTTGTGCAGAATCCTAACAAGATTGAGCATATATGACTCTCTATAGCTCTTTAAGGAGTCTCAATAAGTGCTTATTAATGCATTAGTAGATGAGTCCATCAAGGATCAGTACTTGGCAGGGGTTGCTGATATAATTGAATCCAGCCAGACCGTCAGTTTCACAGATGATGACTAATTGCTTGGAAGTACAGAGCATAATCATCCATTGTTTGTAAGTGACAATTTATTGGGAGAAAATATTAATCTCATTATGTTAGATTTAGGATCTATGGTGAATATTCTTCCACTCAAAGTACTAAAGCATATCAGGATGTGTCCATCCGTGCTCAAAAGCAGCACCCTGGTCATTCAAGGCTTCAACCAAGAAAGCTAGAGGACTATGGGGACTATCACCGTGAGCCTTGATATTCAAGGATTTGTTACAAAGGTTAATTGTCCTCTCATTAATGTACCAACATCCTACAACTATTGCTCGGAAAGTCATGGTTGCACCGATACCAAGTTGTGGCATACATGGTGCACTAATGCTTTACGTTTTGCCAATATGGCATAATGAGGAGCATATTGGCTGATATACAGTTATTCACAATTTCAAAGGCATTCTTCTCAAAAGCCAAATACTATGAGCTAGCACCAAATAAACTAGAGTAGTCTAAAAAATCAGCCAAGCCAACTTTGGATAGAAGGCAACAACCATTTACTGCCAAAAGACAAGGATCCACATCACAAAGACCCTCATCATAGGCTATTCCGTTCCCAATGGTTCTGCTACCAATGTCTTCGCACTTTAAAATTGTGACAAGCATCTCCCAAGAAGACAAGTTAAAACTTATGAAAGAGCTAGAAGTGCTCCAAGTAGATGATGATAATGAAGATAGGTCACTAGTTCAACATCCCTGATCATTGTAGCACCTGGTCACTCTTGTTCCAGCACCAATTCTGCCAATTTAGAGTATGTTCAACTAGAGGCCAGTTGCAACTTCCTCAACTCAATAATCTTTTGCCTTTTAGGATGGGACATCGGCATTAAGACCACTTGGAAGAGGACTTGGGAGAGGATCAACCAGACCATCAATAGGTAGGGGGCAAGCCATACCCTCACCAACTGGACTTTATGAGAATCAAGTTGCAAACTCTTTACAAGCTTATATGAAGTTGGAATTGGTGGTTCAATAATTAACCATTGAATATGAAATTCACTAGCCCAGTTTGCACTAGTATTATGATATTGTGCAAGGGCTATTAGATCAGCTTTTCAAGTTAGCATTGGGCATATTCTGAGGACCGAGAATATCATTGCTGATGCTCTAGCAAACTTAGCAACTGCTCTAGCCATTGCCTGAGACCGAGAAGTTGTTGTCAAAATTGAGCAATGAAGTCACATTCCCAACTCATATGATGAGGAGACTACTAAATGAGCAGAATGCATAATCTACATGGGACTAACGGTGGATGATTGGCGAACCCTGTACATCGACTTCCTGCAATATGGAATCCTCCCAGAAAACTTGTAGGAAAGATTAGCTCTAAGAAAAAGAGCTACTCGATATATGTATTACAATAATACATTGTATCGCTAGGCATATGATGGACTCTAGCTCTGTTGTGTTAATGGGGAAGAGATTCAATATGCACTAATGCAAGCGCATTTTAGTGAATGTGGTGGGCATCCATCTAGTTAAAGATTATATAGACAAGTCAAATGCCTAGGATACTACTA
The DNA here is from genome assembly GCA_036873735.1 of Pouteria campechiana. NCBI lineage: Eukaryota > Viridiplantae > Streptophyta > Magnoliopsida > Ericales > Sapotaceae > Pouteria > Pouteria campechiana. The sequence continues at coordinate 4,951 of JAYJMB010013857.1, forward strand.
GCCTACTATAGTTTTAGACTTGCTGCAATTTGCCAAATGATGTCTCCAATGTTAGCTTCATGGGGATATCCATCACATACCACCTTCAGATATGGTACCTGCAAGCACTTCTTGACCGTTTGCATGGTAGAAATTTGATATCATTGGTCCAATCAACCCTTCATCTTCCAAAGGGCATGCCTGCATCCTGGCTATAATGGATTACTTCTCCAAATTGGCAAAACTTTGACTCATATAAATGAGTCAAAGATAATGAAGTAATCAAGTTTATCAAATTCAAGATCTTGTATTCATATGGTAATCCATGCCAGATCATGTCGGACAATGGCACTCCATTCAAGAATGAGAAAATGGAGAAATTTTATCAAAAATAAGGCATCAAACATGTGTTCTCTACATCATATCTTCCACAAGAAAATGGCCAAGTAGAAGCGTTCAACAAGGTGATCCTAAAGATTATGAGAAGAACAACAGATAAGAACAAGCGGCAATGGCATCTCAAATTGTCGGAGGCTTTGTGGGCTTATCACACCACTCACCGAACAGTAACTAATGCAACTCTATATTCTTTGGTGTTTGGTGCAGAAGTAGTCTTGCCCTTAGAAGTGCAATTGCCATTACTAAGGGTTGTAATACACTCAGGGTTGACAACGGATCAACAAGCCAAGTTGTGGTTTGAGAACTTGACACTTTGGACAAAAAGCGGTTCCAACCCAAGCAAAGAATCCAGTTATACCAACCCTGCATGGCCGAGGCATATAATCAATTAGTTAAGCATCAAGCATTTCACCCAGGCAATTTAGATCTTAAACTAAGGACTAAACTGATAGAAGTGGCAACTTAATTGGCAAATTTGAGCCCAAGTGGGAAGGCCCTTATGTCATGTAGGAGGCTTATGCCAATGGTTCATATCAAATTATAAATAGTAATGACATAGAAGAATTACCCATTAGTAGACATTTCCTAAAACATTACTATGCATAAGCCTAGAGGGAGCAAACATTAGTTGCATTTGCTTCCCTTCTCTTTCTTATCCCTATAAAATGTTTCTCAAGCTATTTAGTCTATAGGTAATCAGTAAAAATCATTGCTATGCATGAACTCGAAGGGAACAAATGCTGGAGGCATTTACTCCTACTTCTCTATTCCCTACAAATGTTTCTTAAGCAATTTTATCTACATGCAAAACTTGAATTGTCCTTATACCTAAAGCTTGTAAAAAAAAAGAGAAAAGAAACCAAGTGTTGTGAGAAAAGGTGCTAAAATTGCATATTCATTAATATATGAGATTCTCATATAAAGAAGGAATTTACAAATGAGTTAAACTAGTTAAAATAGATCCTTCAAATGGATGAATTGCTCTTTACTATTTTCAATGCTTGAGTAGCTTCCAAGCTCACAAGTAAAGATGACTTCAACTCTATTAAAGTCTTCTCGGTCGCTGTCACTTCTTGTTGGGAGGCAGCTACTTCTTTTTGTAAATGATTCATAATTTCTAAACCTTTAGCCTCCTCTTTTTCCTTAAAGGCAACAAGAGACTCTTAGAAGGATAAATGATGACTCATTTGGCAAAAATCCCTTCAAAGGGCTTCAAGGCAATCTCTATTTGTTCTCATATCTTCTCTCAAAGAGGTCAATTCTACTTGAATAAAGGAGACATGCTCTAAATCCATGCTCATGGTTGACGATTTCTCATCAACCTTAGCCTATATATCTTGAAGTTCAACTTCCTTGGCAGTGATGGCTTCAGTAGAAAATCTCGGGATAGTATCTAACTTAGCTTGTGCCATTGCTTGTTGAAAAAACTCTAGTTGCTTGAAAATGGCTGACAGACAAGAGATGTCACCATCCAGCCTTTCTATACCTTTAGCATGGAATAAAAAATGATCTTTTAGCTTTATAATTGCATTAGATGAAGATTCTCTCCATAATGATCTAGCAAAGTCAGAGCAAAATGATCAAACTTCATCCTTTAGGTCCTCTTGTTGAACCTTGCTTTACTCCTTTATTGCCTTGATACAAGCAAAAGACAACATCTGAAGAAAATCATCACTGAGCAAAGCATGAAAGTGCGATGTCAATGCTTTAAATGCCTCCTTTTCTAGTTCATAAATGTTATCATCGATCTCAATTTGCTATAATGCCTCTGGAGTAGAAAGGTAGGCTTCATCTATGGCATAATGATCCTCAAAATCAGGAGTAGCTTTGTCCGCATCTCCTTCCGGAACAACTACAGCAGCAGCACCCTCCAATGGGACCTCTGCCAAGGTAACCTCCTCTTCAATGGAAGGTTCTATCAAGGGAAGAAGATGTGAGGGTAATGGAGAAAGCATAGCAGGTATATCTAAGAATAAGGCTAGGGTTGTCTCCAAATTAAAAGAATCTAACTATAACTCCATTTGATCATTGGCTGGTATGTCTGCTGTAGTATCAGTAGTATCAACAACCCTCTCTGCCTGATCTATATGAGATTCTATGTGGACTGGCATTGGGAGAGGGGCCTCTACATTCCCTCTTTCAGTTATTTATTCAAACCCAGTAATAGGTGGAGAAGATAATGGAACTAGAGGAATTGCTTCATCAAGAGGAGAAATCACCGAGTAGGACAGTCAAGAAACCACTTTTTTAATTACTCTTGAAGAAGGTAGGTCGGACAATCCTCGACTAGTCTTTGCTTTCTTACTTTGCTTCATGGAAATACTACTTGGGGTAGCTACTCTCTTTTGAAATGAAGAAGTCCTCAAAGGAACTGAAGCCCTAGGAGCCCTATCAAGGAATTGTATTGGAGTACAATCTCCCAAGTGCTATTCCAACCCTGCCTCTGCATTGGCCTTTGCTTTGGTCAATTCCTTCCTTAAAAGAGGCATGCTAATTGGTGCAATTTGCTCAATATAAGCTGCAAGAACACAAGGAGCTAACTCCGAAATTGCTAGCTCAAGAATTATTGGCTCCACTATGATATCTTCATCTGTGGGGTATATGTGCTCTCCAAAGCCCCACCACCCAATATGACTATGGTCAATGCGACAATATTTTGACGGGGATGATGATCATCTAGCCATAACACTCATTGTGGAAAAGTGGCCAACCTTTCAAAATTCATAGCCCATTGTACCCCTAAGAAGATATCCTTAGGCATGCCAAGCACAAAAGAGGATATCAATGGATGGTAAACTACCTGACCACAATTTGGAGGCATCTCTTTCCTGATTTTTCCCCCTTGCTACTATACAACCAAGTGTAGTACTTGGATATGTGAACTCTTTGGGTGGGATCGGGCAAGAAGATGTTATAGTCAAGAAATGTAGTAGTAAAATGGAATGATAATGGATACCAACAAGATGGGCCCAGTTTTGTTTCATGCTCCTCTCGTGACATTAATACAACATGACTTGACATTTCTTGGTCATAGCCAAACTACCTAGCAAGCTGATATGGCAAACATGGCTCTACCAAAAACTTAGAACCATCCCAAAGAGAAAGTAAGCAACTTTGTAAGGAAATTATATACTCATTAGTCCTTCTAAAAGTACTATCCATGCCCTTCACCTCAAATCCTGTAGGATTGTTAACTAAGGTAAACAAAAACATTTCTTGAGAGAATTTATGTAGCTTCAACAAGCAGTCAATCACTTCATGAACTGAGATTTTCCTAAAAGTGCTAGTCATAAACCTCCCCAACAAAAGACTCTTGTCAAGCAGCTGTGTTGCAATTCTACCCAATAAATCAAAGGAAAGTAAACTCCTAGCCAAGCCATAAAAAATGTGGTAGGAAGTAGGTATTGTATAGAACTGGTCTGGACCAACATATGACCATTTTGCCAAGCCCATGAGATATTGCACAATACATAGGGAGAAATGGATAATCTCTTCCCTTGTGCAAGTTCGATGGCTGGAGTTAAACACATAGGATTGATGCAGTGTCATGAGTTGTTGATGGACAGATGATGACTGATAGCCACAACATTAAGAATAAGACCAACTCCTCCTCTAGAGCAATGCTTTTTAGGAAAGCTTCATCAATCCAAATATTACACTTTGCCCAATCTTCAAGTGTGGGCATCTCCTTCACTTGGTCTTTTGGATTAGATATTCACCCAAATAGCTGCGCCCAACCGCAAATCAAAAGGTTCTTCAATGATAGGAAACCCATAAGCAACATTGAGATCCCATAGTGTATGCTCATCTCACCACAAAGAAAATGAAAGGAATTGGTTATCGGAGACCATAATAGAATGAAGCTGGACATGGCCTCCATATGTTTATGGAATGGACTATGGTTATAGAGAATGGTATCATAAATACCAACTTGGTGAAGCATAGCTTCATGAATGTTTGTGATATGCTCTGCCCAAAGTTTGAAAAAATTGTTTCACAAGAATGTGCCTGTGAACCTCCCTCTTTCACCATTATAAAAAAATTTGTAATATGGAAGTATTGTCTTCCTTTGGCAAGGGGTCTCCACTAAATATTCATAAGGATCTAGCATCTCTTTGATGAGTAATAGGAATTAGCCATCAAAATGGTCCTTCTCATCATAATGGGCAAAAGCATTAGCAGATAAATAACCACTCTAGACATCTTTTTGTGAACAAAAGATGGCTATGAATGGAGAGCAAAAGGACAATCTTAAATTTTCATGTCCCTCATGGAAAAGTGTCACATGGGGACATGACCTTGTTTGTCGATTTCAATTTTGTTAAGAAATTTTTACATTTAATGAGATGAAATGTTCTTTATTAGATTCTTTCATCTAATAATAGTAGATAGCATTTTGAAGCCAAGAGTCACTACCCTACTTTTGCTTCTTTGCTTCCGCTATAATTGATGTTGTGGTGAAACAGAAATTTCCTTTGGGAGTTATGATGCAATAAGAGCTTCCCTTTGGCATCATGATATAACAAGAACTTTCCTATGTTGTAGTGGGGCAGTAGGGCCTCCTCCTTCCTCCAAGTTATCTTCTGACACTCTTACACCCCATCCAAGGGCAACATTACATGAAGGGACTGCTTTAGTAATGAGAGGGTCCAAAATGGAAATGTCAATTGTGGAATGCGCCAATGTTGCAACATTATTCAAATGGCCATCTGCATTATGCCCCCTCATGGAGACTATGTTAGCATCATAAGGGACATGGCTTGGCTCATCAACTCTAATGGGAGAATCATTAAAGTTCACACAATCAAGCGAATCGACAAGTGAGAGAGTAAAAGAAAAAGAGAAGTATGTTAGTAAATTCCTCATGTGAATTACAAAAGGATACATGATAACATGAGGAAAGATCAAATAAGGTCAAATCCAACAAAATCCATGAATTTCAAGCCTTTTTGCGATAAAATCCATGTATTGGGGATTTTTCCAAAAAAATCAATGAATTTTGGGCTTTTCACAGCAAAGCCCATGTATTGGGGATTTTTCCAATAAAAACCATGAATTTTGGGCTTTTTCAAAATTCCAAAGCAAAAGGATAATGTCATGGAAGAAATCTTATCACATTCCAAGTGATTGAAATGCCTAATCTAAGGTGTTAGAATTTTAGACTAAATGCCAAATGCTTAAGATTATTAAAGGCTAGCAAGAAGTGAGTGCTACTTCAATAAATGTCAAGGTCATCTCAAAACACAATGATCATGATGTGATGGATATGATGAAATTCACAAGTTATCAATCTTTAGGATTCTCTGTTAACCAAGTTAGTCAAAGCCAACCATGAAGGTTTGAATGTTTACTAGATTGATGAATAAACACCTAATTTATGGTATCGGAATACTGATATTCCAAAGACTTAAAATAATCACAAATACAATTGTCATAATGTTTGCTTGAATGGCAAATAAAGATAGCTTCAAGTATTCAACTTAAGGGGTTTATTCCCATTTTTAACATCTTGGGATTGGGCATTTGAACCATCAACAAATCTAGAAAAATCCAGCGATTAGCCACTTGAACCATGTGTCACAAGCCCCAATAACAGTGCTCATGGGCTACCCATCTGAACTTTGTCAGCTAGCAGCACTGGGCCATGTTATGAGCTCACTAGGTTCGCACCTAGGCCGCTCTACTCAAATCCCACTATTTACCAACGCATTGGACCGTGATGCTCAAAGCCCACAAATAGCCAGTGCTTTGGCCGTGTGTTCCTAATGAGTGAATTTAATACACTTATATTACACATGTTTAGGCTTATTTATTTGCAAATCCTTGTCTCTTTTAGATGAATTTAATGCTCATTTTTTGAATTTTATAGGCGCCTTGAAGATGAAAAAAGAAGGGAAAAAATGAAAAATAAGAAGCTCAAGTTTGGAAAAGAAAATAGCTATAAAGATGGAGCAAAAAAGCAACACAGACCAAGGTAGCCACTTGGTGCTACTGACCCCCACCTAGCACCGCCGGTGTCAGAACTAAAGCACCACTGCCAGCACTAGTGGAAGACATGTTTTGCAAATTTTTTCCGCATTTGTGTATTTGCTGGGTATTTAAGCAAAAACTTAGTGTTTTTCAATGGTTCTTCTCACTTCTATTTTTAGAGTTTTTCTCTGGGGTTTAAAACCATTATTTGGGGAGATTTCTCATGGAGAAGAAGAAGCGACTACAAGTAAGAAAGAAAAAAGAGAGAAGATGTTCTTCATTGTTATCATTATGTGTCAAGGAATTATTTTATTTTCTCTTATGAACCAAATCTCGTTTTCTAGGGTGAAGATGTAGCCCTTTTTGATACTCTTTGTTATAGATTGTTGGATATTATTAATGCTAAATGATCTTATTTCATTCATGATATTGTTTGGAATGATTTAATTTAATTTATTGCTTGATTACCAATATTATGAGTTAGATTATTTATCAAAGCATGGTTAAGGTAACACCATATGCTAAACCAATCTATTTTGGTTCTTATGTTTTTGAACTTAATGGGTTTTCACCTTAATTATGCTGCACACCATAGGTAATTGGAATGAGTGAAAGCATTTGATTTAAACTTGCACACCTAATGGTAATAATCTTACTTTTGAAAGAATGAACCCAAGTGAGGCATTAAGTCCAATATTCCATTCGCAAAAGGGTGTCATTTAGTGGTGAAATCGGATCCCTAGGCCTATTTTTCTTATTAATCTCTCTACATATCTTTAGCTATTTATTTACTTTTATTCATTTAAGTTTCTAAAATTTTACCAAACCTTATTCCAAATCTGTTTAGTTGTATAGTTAGCAACTAAGATTAATTAAGTTGGTTTGTCATTTTCTGTGGGATCGACCCTTGGATTACACCCTATATTGCTATACATTTGTACACTTGCGAGGAATTATAATTTGAACCATCAAGTTTTTGGTGCTATTTCTGGGGATTGGTTCCAAACTAATTTGATTAAGATTATTTACATTCTTTCATTTTATTTTTGTGTATAAACTGTATATAAGATTATTTTTAGTTGTTTCCTTCTTTTTGTTGCAGTATTTTGAATGCATGTAAGGAGATCTCTGAATCCTACTCTATTTCCATTAAACAATCATGTTGACAAAGTGAAAATTGAAATAGAGATTTTAAGTGAAGGAGAAGAAGTAAACATGGCTGACAATGAGGAGATCCAAGTGGCTCAATAATACAACAAGTGCAATAGGCTCAACGTGCTCAACAATTAATGAAAGAGTTTGAATGCCCTACTACAAGGATTTCACCTTATGTATTGTGTTAGATGAGGATGCTAGAAATTATGACTAGAAACATATTCACTTTAACATGCTTCCATCTTTCCATGGGTTAGCTTCAGAGGATCTCTTAACTTTCATGTGTGATTTCTATGCAACCATCCAAACAATTCTATTGTAGGGGCTAACAGAAGATCAATTATGTATGAGATGTTTCCTTACACTCTAAAAGATGTAGCCAAGACTTGGTTCATGACAGTTGGTCCTAGCTCACTGACAACTTAGGAAGCATTTTTATAATAAGTTCATTGGAAAATTTTACTCTCATGCTAAAACTGCTGAATTGAGAAGCAAAATAGCTACTTTTGCTAAGATGGATGGTGAATCTTTCCATGAGGCATGGGAAAGGTTTAAAGCAATTTTGGTTCAATGCCCTCATCATAGATATCCTCTTGAGTTACTTAACTAATTTTTCTATGATGGACTGACACAACCATGCCAAGCCATGGTTGATAATGCTACAGGTAGAGCCATGGGAGAGAAGACCCCGAAAGAAACTTATAAGCTTTATGAGATGTTGAGAGAAAATTCCTAACAAAAGAGTGTAAGAGGTAGATCTAGGGGACTTTATGAAGTAAATATTAATTCTGATCTATCCAACCAAATGTAAGAGATGGCTAAGCAGATGAAGGCAATGTGCTCAATGATGGTGAAATTGAAATAACCACAACCTGTAGAGGTTTATTCTCTTTGTGGTAATTTAGGATTGCCCTTCAAATGAATATTTTGCAAGTAATGTTGAGCAAGCCAATGCAATGAACTTTTACAACCAGAGGCCCACAAGTGGTTCTTCTTCTAAAGAACCTTCACTTGCCGATCTCCAAACTCGCCTCATGGGTGTTCAATGTTATACAAGGCAAATGATGAAGGACAAATGGAAGATGTACAAGTATATGGTGGATCACAACAATGCCCTTATTGTCATGTTTTGGAGCTGCAACATATCACCTAGCGATAGCTCCACTATCTTCCCACCTCCACCTCCACCTCCACTTCCTCATGTACTAGATGAAGATTCAAGTTGGGTGCAAGATGATAGGTTAGATGAGTGATCCACTCAATTTAGGGAATTCCTTGTTTTCCACTGCTTTATTCTACATTGAGGACAATGTTATGTTTAAGTTTGGGGGTGTTTAGCATTTCATGTAAATTCACCAAGATTTTGCCCACTTTTAAGGTGGGGTGTTTGCCCAAAATTTAGCAGAGCCTAAGCTAAATAGATGGGTTTTCCACTTGTAAAACAATTTATGAAATAAATTAAAGTAATAATGTAATTCAAAAACAAAAATAATGATGTTGCTTCCAAAATACAAATCCATACATTCACTCTTCCACAGTTGCCCAAGATTGAAGTAAACTATGATGGCAATACATCTATGGGGACTTTAATTGATTTAACACAATCATAAATACTTTACTAGGACATGCCAATATTTCACTTTTACATCATTGGGATCTTTTGAATAACATATACAATTATAATTCCATAATTACAAATTAAATTTACAATTTCTTCTCATTATACATGATTTAAGATCATTTGAATTCAAGGATTCAACATTTAAATTTCCATACACAAAGAAATTCCAATCCCACTGAAATAACACACCATTCCATCACAAGGTATATTTACGTCTCAAATAAATTACTCTTCTATGTTTTTTGTCATCATAATCTTCCATGGCTTGACCTGCCAACTAAAAAAATAAATAGGGGTGACTCTAAACAGACTCAGTAAGTAAACTATATAACAAACAATAATCAATAATAGGGATCCATCACATATCACTTATCACATATTGCATTCCATACATAAAAGTTCAATGCACAAAACCAAACATGAAAATAGGGAACCATAAGGCCTCCCATTTCTTTAACAAAATGAATAGGTGGTCATCTCAACATAACTCATCCAAACGTACATCTTGGAATCCTCAAAATTCCAATTCACATAGTCAAATTTTGGGATATTCACAATCTTTAACACAACAAAGTATCAAATAAGCCAAGGGATAATCTATCCCTTCAATCAAGCATACATTACATTTGACTTTGATTGGATGTCCCACATCCCCCTTCATTTTTACAAATCCCTATACAAAATAGGTAATAATCACTATCCCTTAATTCCATTCATACATTCACATATCATAACATAAACTCAGGAGATAATGGTTATCTCCATTCAATCAAATAAACATACAAAGATAGTCTACTTACCTTAGTGATGAATCATCTCCATAATGCCACAAGCTCCAATCACCCTATACAAATCCCAAAACATCGTAATTTTGATATTAATTAATTTCCCCATGTTAATTTCACATAATTCATAAAATTCCTTAAAAATAACTATTTACAAAACTCTAATTAGCCAAAAATCATGATTTCCATAGCTAAATCATTTCCAATTCATGGTAATCAACCCATTACTCATTTTTCTCATGATTACCCATATCAATTTCTTCCCATAACTCACTATTCACAAAATTCATAAAACCCTAACATCCAAAAGTATAATTTCAGTTGGTAGAAATGACTTACTAGGAAATATAGGTATGTCCTCTACCCATTAATGAGAATCCTTGTTCAAAACTTCAAGTAGCTCCCTCTAATCGCCCAAACTAGATATTCTTCCAAGTCCCACCACCTAAATTCCAAAAACTCAAGTTGAGAGGCATGCTAGTTTGATTACCCACCTAAATCCTCATGCTTTCTAGCAAATCAAGCAAAAGATTTAGGTACATGAGGTATAGGGATGTGAAAATGACATTAGGGGAAGAAACAGAATGGTGGAATGAAAACATAATGGGTTTAGGGCTTAAAAAGATTGGATTTTTCAGTGCTCCAACGCACCACAGGACCCTTTTCGTGGTAGGGAAAAGTCTTGCCACATCAAGGACTTGCTGGATAGGGAAAAATAGGCCTAGCTGAATCTTTGCTGCTACATGGACTCGCTGTATGCCAAAAAAAATGGATTCTCTGAAGCCTTGCAATGGCAAGCAAAAGCCTTGCCACGGTAGGGAAATTCTATCCCAACATAGTGTTAGTAATTTGAGCATAACTTTTACATATAATGTCCACATTACCTAATTTTTTGGCTTTAGAATATATATTCAAGGGATACAACTTTAATGTTAACGTATTTTCCAAATAATCCTCCAAACATGTCAAAACATTAAATAAATTTGACCCATTTCATTATTTTTCAGTTATCTAAGACATTTTTGATGTATTAGTCATATTGTCCTCATATGATATCAAAATAGAATGATTTTTATTCAATTGGAAAGATAATTTTATGATCTACAACTTCTATGTTGAACACTATTTCAAATTAGTCTATTATCCATGTCAAAATCCAATCATAATGACCCCTTTTTCAAATTCAGCATTTTCATAATACACACTTGTACTCCTTCAGTTTTCTTCCAAAGTTTCTATTTTTTCTCTCACCTATCATCACTAAAATTTCAATCATTTCATTTTTCATTACTCTTATGCATAGTCATCCCAAAATGCTCATTCAAATAATTAAATCTCACTCCCAAACTCAAGCAATAATCCATTCATTACAAGGAACTGTTCAAATTCAGAATTTGTACTTATACAATTCATTAATGATCCCATTTCATATAAAAAACTTCCAACATCATAAAAATCACTTCCCACACATCACATACATGAAATAAATTATGTTCATACCATTCACTACTTCATTTGAGGTCAATTATCAAAAATTACCTATTCAGTTGTTTTTACCGATCATTTTCTGCCATAAGTAACTTAATAGGCCATTTTCATTTCAAATTGCATTAAATGCTCTATCCAATGTTCCAAACCCATTATAATACATATGATGACTATTTTAGGCCATTCATAAACATGCTTTTGCACAATTTTACCACTTAAGTTCTTTTCTTCTCATTGACTTTATATAGCTCCAAATAGTGAAATTTATCAAATTCATAAGGTAAATGATGGTTCAAATTATAAATACCTTACAAGTGCATGAATGTATAGTAATATAGTGTGTGTAAGCAAGGGTCGATCCCACAGAGAATGGAAAATTGATTTAATTAAATTAAGTTACTAACAAAAACTAACTCTAAAAAGATGGATTGTTGGTTTGAAATAATAATAATAATAAACTAAAGATAATAACAAATCTAGAAATATAGAATGAAATAGGATGAATCTCAAGAGGCAAAAGTCTAGGGTTTAGATTTCACTACTTAATGACTCCCCTTGCTATTTGGATATTGGATTCACTGCATGCTTGAGTTTGTTCTTTCTTTGATATGATTATTACTGTTTGGTGTGTGGGTTTAAATCAAGTGATTCACTTGTTCCAATTACCTATGGTGTATAGTATAATTGAGGTAAAACCTATTAAGATCAAGAACTATGAACCAAGTAGAATAGTTGTGCATTAGCTGTGCGCCTTAACCTTTTACTCTTCTCATTCAAAGAAGCTCATGGTTGTGCGTTAGGTGTGCTCCTTAATCATGCATAGATAATCAATAAGATTTATGAAACTAGTGATCCAATAATCACATAAACCCAAAGATTGAAATAAAACCCATGAATAAAAATATAGAATTGCATTCAATAATCAATAATCCAAATAACAAGGTTCATCAAGAAGGGCTACATCTTCACCCTAGAAAGATAGAATTAGTTCACAAAGAAAATAAAATATACTCCCTTCATGAAGAACATCATACTGTAAATTATCTTCTTTAATCTCCTTTACTCCTTTGAATCTCCATTTTTTTGCTCTCTAAAGAAAACTCAAAATCTCCTTTAAGAAAAACCCTAGTCTCCTTGCAAAAGACTCCTAAAAACTATTAAAAATAATCCCAAAAATGTCCAAAATCCATAAATCAAAACAATATTAAAAATCATGCGGTTTGACCTGTTTTGGCACTAGTGGCGCCTGCAACCTGGTCACCCCACCAGATGCCTCTTCCGCTATGGTCCTTTCACTACTTCGTGTGCCTTCCATTCTTACTTTGTTGCTCCATAATTGCTTGCTTTATCTCCTTGTATCCACTCTAATAACCTAAACACATAACACAAACATGTGAGATTGGCATTAAACCATTTAAAGATTGCATGAATTTAAGCCTGAAAATACAAAATATAAGTAACTAAAATGTATTCATCAGAAGTACAAAGGCAAGTCAGAAGTAAAATAGAAATAATATTCATACATAGAAGATCTTTAAAGAAACAAATAGAAATAACTCAGAAGACAAGTCAGTTATTCAGAATCATGCTAGAAGAAACGCAATGCTATGTAGAAGTAATACAGAACATGGACATAGCGTGCAGAAGTAATGCAGAAGCACTTTCCCATCACATGAAAGCAACCAAGAATTGTAAAAAGCTACACAGAGTCAATCTAGAAGACACTTAAGTTATTCAGAACTATGCCAGAAGAATTCTCGGATTGCTAGAAGCAATGCAGAAACACCATCAAGAACACATAAACAATGTAGAAGATCAACACAATACTCAGAAGTAATACAAGACTACATAGAAGAATGCAGAACTATGTCATGCTGCACAGAAGCAGTATAAAAGTCGTGACATAATATGCAAAATCAATCCAAAAGTATGTTCATGTAAGCATGATTAAATGAAGTTATATAGAAGCAAAGCCTAAACTTCATTGGCAAATTAGAGGCAACTCAGAAGTTCTTCAGAAGCCTAAGATATGACTGTTGAAGAATAAGAAAGTGAATAAAATTTGTGAAGAGGATATTGCCAAAAATATACTTACAACAGAAACTCTAAAGAACCACTTCAGAAGTTATGTTAAGGTAAGAATCGAAGCATCGAAGTTCTGAGGACGCTACTCAAAATTTCTAAACTTTGACAACTTGCAAAAGTCATTACCAATTTGGCCTAATTAATTTAAAAATGGTGTCAAAGGTTATAATAACTAAAACTTTTCAAATCCTATATAAAGAGGACTAAGAAGATGATTAAACATAACAAAGATTACACTGAAAATCATCTTTGATTCAAGGAAGAGCATTCACAACTTTCCATCATTCAACTCCAGTTGCTACAATACTGTCGAAGCATTCAGAATCTTCAAAATCAAATTTACATTAACTTGAAAAGGAGTTTAAATCTGATCTCATTGCTTACTTTTTTCTATAAATTAAGCCTTAATTCTCATACATGTTAGCCTAAGTAAGAGGCATTATTTTTTGTATATTCTATTTGAAAAACAAAGAGTTAGTTGGTAAGCTCTATGTGTAAATGTTTTTGGTTAGCTTTGTAAAATCAATAAGTTAGTAGGTAAGCTTGAAAACTAATGTGTATAATTTAGTTGGCAAGCTTGAAAACCAACGTGTATAAGTTAGGTGGTAAGCTTGAAAACCAAGGTCTAAAAGTTTCTGGTGAACTTAGAAAACTAGTAAGTTGTTAGTGAACTTGCAAAACCAATAAGTATTATAGTGGAACCTGAGTTCAGTAAAGGAGACTGACTCAGAGAAGTGGAGTAGGAACCCAGGAAGGGCTGAACTACTATAAAAATTCTGTGTATATGTGCTACAAATTATTCTCTCTTTTATTTTATGCACATTTCTCAAGTTATTAGCCAAAATTTTTGAAAGCTCAATTCACCCTCCTCCCTCTCCTCTTGAGCTACCATCTAGTTAGGGACTAACAAGTGGTATTAGAGCAGGTTTCATGAGTTAAATTTTAATTATCAGTACATTAACTTTTGAAGAGATTCAAATGGACAGTATGTTCCACAACACATCTACTGAAGGGCAATCCACTTCCAGATCTCCACTTTTTGATGAAACCAATTATGGGTATTGGAAGATGAGAATGCAAAATTTTTTGACTGTCATAGATTACCAGTTGTGGCTTATAGTTAAGAATGGAAAGAATGTCATAAACACAGAAGATAAATATACGCTAGAAGATATTTGAATAGTAGAATGAGATGCTAAAGCAAAGAATTGTCTCCACTATGCACTATCTTCACCTGAATTTGAAAAGATTTTTACCTGTGATTTAGCCAAGGAAATCTAGGATAAACTTCAAGTAGCACATTGTAACACTTATGGTGTTGAAATTAAGGAGAAATTTTTTGCATTTTTGTAAACTAAGGAATTAAGGTGATACACTATATTTTATAAAGAAATTACTACGAAAGATTGAATGGAGTAACATTAACCCAAGTAATGATTTTGAGTAAAGTCATGTATGTGACTTGAATGACTAATGTAATATGATTATTATGTATAATGTGATGTATATGAGATATCAAATCAAAATTTAGAGATAGTTTTGGAATTTTGAACCATTGAGTTAAATATTTAGGTAAAACGAACTCGATAGGTGATTTTCATAAAATCACAAACATTTCAATGAATGAATAGCCTTATATGATGTTTGAGGTGATTGAAATTTGCTTACGTACATTTGGATAAAGTTTAATGCTTGAAATTCATAAATTTCATCAATTTAAATTATATAATGGCTATAAGAAGAAAAAGAACTGAAGTAGTGAAATTGAGTAAAAGCATGTTTGTGATCACTAAGAATTGTCTAAAATAGCCATCATATGTATTGTAATGTATGTGAAATATTAGTTTGAGCATTGGATGCAGCTTAGAATATAAATCACCTATGGAGTCATTTGTAGCAAAAATAATTATGGTAAAAATAATTGAATAAGTGATTTTTAGAAATTTACCTCAAATGAAGTGGTGAATAGAATGAATAGATCTCATTTCATATATGATATATGTGGGAAGTGCTTATTACGATGTTCGAAGTATTTTTTGTGAAATGAGACCATTAGTGATTCTTATAAGTATGAATTTTGAATTCAAATAGCTTTCGTGATGAATAGGCTATCAATTGAGTTTAAAGTGAGAGTTAATTTCTTAAATAAGTATTTCAGGAGGATTAGGCATGAGATTAATGGAAGAATAAAGTGATTAAAAGTCTTGTAAAGAAGGATTGAAGAAAAAGTTGGAAAAGTCAAAGTTAGAATGGAGAAAAATGGGGACAATAAGTTAATGTCACTACATAGGAAAGGTGTGCTGCGGCACAACTTTAGAAGGGAAAAATATGGGCATCCAGTAGGTGTAGTGCCATGGCACAAACAGCTTATGCCGCGGCGCAGTGTCAGCAAGGCAATTTTGGGGCATTTAGTGGGTTCAGTGCCGCGACATTAGGGCAAATAGCAAAGTCTGTGCCCTAGCATGATGCTACGGCACAACCCTGATGGTGCACCAAAGTACTCAAAAAATCCAACTTTTTAAGCTTAAAATCCATTTTATTTTTCATTTTTTTGTTCCATTCTTCTTCCCCAATGCCGTTCTTCTTCCTTAGCTCCAATATACCTCATTTAGCACCTTTTTTACTAGAGAGCATGGGGATTAATTTGGTAATTATGCTGACATGCCTTTTGGCTTGAGTTCTTGGAATTTGAGCAGTGGAGAATGGAAGTAGATCCATTTTTCTACTAATGGAAGGTGCTACTTCAAGTTTTAACCTTGAATTCTTGCCCATGAGTGACAACCATGCATGGATTTGGCAGTAAGTTGCTTTTCTTTGGCCAAAATTATGATTTTACTAAACTAGGGTTTTGTAGAAATAGGAAATAGTGGCATTGGGGTGAGATTACATAGTTTATGTTGCATTAAGCATGGGAGAAATGATTAATAGATTGATCATTGTAATTTGGGCATGAGAATTCATGGATTTGGCTTGTGAGGGTTTCCACTTATCTATGAATAGTAAAATTTGGGGGGGGGGGGTGGAAATTCATGAATTCTGTATAATTGTTATGGAAAAAATGAATTATTAGTTTATTATAACGATTTGGAGTGAGCTAGCATGAAATAACCTATGTAGGTTACTATCCACTTTGTGGACAATGACATTTCCATATACTAAGATTGATAATTCATGATATGATTGAATTAAAGGCTTAATTGGCTTGATTATGATGTTTTAATTATTAAATCAGGTAGTATAATGGATGTATATTGTTGGAAATGAAGTTTCCTTATGACTCGTTATTGAAATGCTATGATTTAAAGGGTTGAGATTGACTGGTACTATAGATGAATGAATGAGATGAATGAGTGTAGTAATTGGAAAATTAATGAATAGACTTGATTTAATCAATGTTGTTTTGATATGAAATATAAAGGTAATTTGAACTTGGGTGTATTATATATGCCTGTAGGGCCTTCCTAATCATGAAGCATAAGTGGAGGCAGAATCATGGAATTTGGTTGAGAGTGTATTTCATTGAAGTGAGTAGGCACTTTTTCTTGATTAGCTATATTGTATGATTGGGGATGAAAATCCCATTTGATTGTATCTGGGCATGGTTGTTTTGGTTGGGGATTGTGAACATCCCTTATGTGTTTAAGATTGATGTATATGGTTTGTTGGGATAGTGAGTATCCCTTGATTTGGATTATTAATGTTGGTTGTATGATCATTATTCTATTTATGGTTATTTATTGAAAGGGATGAAGAATATCCCATTGAATAACATGTGTAAATTATGGAATTTGATAATTGCAATGATGAAGTGGTAGTGTTTGAGATACGACAACATTAAGCATGAATTAAGTCTATTGTAGAAATTGAATATAATGTATCTAGATTATTAATTATATTTTGTTATTAATGCCTATTTACTAAGTTGCCCAGACTCATGCCTTCTTATATTATTTTTTTACCTTGCAGGTAAAGCAATGGAGTTAAGGAAGATATTATTCACGTTAACATGATTGAATTGGTATTGGAATCCCATTGTATGTGTATAATTGTGTTTAATGAATTTACTTGATGTATAATTACAAACGAAGTATGTAATTATTGTATATGAAAATGTAGGGGTATGTTAGATTAATATTGTAGATGAGTTATGTATTAGTTAATTGAGTTTATTGCCATCATGATTCAACCCAGATCTTGGGCTGTGGGTAGTTATGAGTATGGTTAAGTTTGTGCAAAATGTATTATTTTATGATTTTGAATCATATTAAGAATTGTGCATATTGAATTCATGATTTAAATTGGATTTGATATGATTAATACTAGGTTTAGAAGTTGTTAATTATATAAATTCATATAATGTATGATTGTACAGGTTGGATAGCCCCATTTTCAGGGGAGACTCTGTCCGATTTTCGATAAGAAAATAATCAAGTTCCAAAATGGAATCTAATCACCCCTACCCTAAAAGTGGGCAAATCCTAGTAAAATATAGGGTAAAATGGTAGTTTGTGCCTTGAAAAGCGGGGTGTGACACACATGAAGGTATAAGTCAAGAAAAAAAAATTAAGATCAATGTTCTAGTGCAGGAATATGAAGTCTTCTCCATTCAAGATTCAGAAACCATCTCTGAAATGTTTAGAAGGTTTCAAAAAATCACTAATAGACTAAAAAACTTGGGAGTGAAATATGAAAAACCCAAGCTAGTTAAGAAAATATTGAGATCTCTACCAAAATTTTAGATGCGTAAAGTGACTGCTATCCAAGAAGCAAAAAATCTGGATAAAATGACAGTTGAAGAACTTATGAGATCAATTATGACCCATGAAGTCTTAATGAAGCAAAAAGTTTCAAATGAATTCAAAGGCAAGAAGATTGCTTTACAAGCTGATTCAGAAAATCAAGAATCTTCAGAAGAAGCCTCAATGAGTGAAGATGATGAGGATATGGCAATGATAACCAGAAGATTTAGAAATATGATCAGAAATAAAAAAATTTGGGAACAACTTCAAAAGTAACAATAAGAGAAAAGAAAAGAAAAAGGAGATTTCAATATGTTATAGTTGTAACAAATCTAAACATATGAGATTTGACTACCCAAAACTAAATAAAAGGCAAGAAGATAAGAAAAAAAAGTATAATTCCTATTTTGATAAAAAGAATACCTCTGACAATAGGAAATTTAAAAAGAACAAGAAAGCAATGGCTGCATGGAAAATTCTAGAAAATATGATGCAAGAAAGTTCGAGTGAAACAGAAAAAGAAAATGAAGGTCAATTTAGTTCACTCGACTCCAAAGAAAGAAATCAGGAGGAGTGTCATACAGGAATAAGCCTCATGGTCATTTATGAAGATGAGGTAAATTCAAAAACTAGAACTTCTAATTTAGAAGAATTATTAGATGAGTGATATTCAGATTTTAAAACTTTAAAAGCAAAACACAAAGAAGCAAAAAGAGAATTAGAAAGAACAATCTATAATTGTTCTAAGTTAAAACATGAAAAGACTAAGCTTAAAACTAACTTTAACATAGAAATTGAGCAAACAAAAGCAAAAAATCATGCTCTTAGAAAAATATTAACTTCTACATTATTTAAACTAAAGACAAACGAGAAAAGTAGAGAAAACCAAAGAAAAAAATTAGCAATCATGGAAGAAGATTAGAACCCAAACAGATTCATATTTGGGTACCAAAAACTATTGCAAACATAATAAATACATCAATATCAACAAATAATAATTTAGTAGCATCTAAAAAGCAATGAGTGCCAAAATATTTTTCTACTAACCCACCTAAACCCATTCCTAAATGGGTACCAAAAATTATAGCTTGATTTTATTATTATAGGTGTGTTTGAGAGCCACAAGGAGTAGCAAATGGTATATTGATAGTGGTTGCTCAAGACACATGATAGGAGAGAAGGAGCTATTGACAGAATTAAAAGCTAAAAATAGAGGAACAATCACCTTTGGCGATAATGGAAAAGGTAGACTGGTTAGGATTGGTAAGATTAACTAACCTCCCTCTATAACTATTTCAAATGTTTTACAAGTAGAAGGATTAAAACACAATTTGCTAAGCATTAGTCAGTTTTGTGATAATGGATATAAGGTTATGTTTGAATCACATATATGTTGGGATTATGTTATAATAATTTTGATTATAACAAAACTTGTATTAAAATAAGAAACCTATATGCTTAAATCTCTATTGATTATATATATACATGGTTACAAATTAATAATAAATGAATAATTAATTAAACAAGCATACAATTTTCATTTTATGGTGCACACACAATAAATATAAATTAACTTTTACTGCATAAATTTAATAAATCATATTATGCATCATAATTACTTAAGCTTTCATGTTATCCATTCAATGAAAATGTATATTATCCTTGCGTTACAATGATACAATCACATGAGGATAAAATACATTCTGATATTATATATATGAAAGCTAACAATGTAGCAAGTGCAGATAAGTTCAAGTGCAGGATAAGCCGTAACAATCTATTACGTTTCAAAGGAGTTGAACTGATGAAAATCATGGAAGAAGAAGAAGAAGAAGAAAGCAAAAGACAAGCAATAAGAAAGGTTGTAGAAAGCTTTCATGAACAAAAGTATGAGAGAAAAATGAGGCTTCGAAGATGTGCTACAATGAGCTTGCATTGTCTGTCTGCCTTAATAATAAAATATCAACAAATAAATGCAAAGCAAGAAGATAAACGAGAAGCCATGCTCAGAGAGCTTAAGTTGTGAACTACTTATATCTAATCAGTCTATCCAAGACAAAAGCATAAGGATGGAGAAACAACTCAAGGCTTGGCAGACAAAGGAATTGAATATGAAGCCATGATCGAAGAAGCATAACTCTCTTTAATAAATTTGAACCATCTATATCGACCAGACAAAGCCTGTCTGAGATAAATAAAGAAGAAGAAGCTCCATCAAATACTCAGATGGAGGAAGAAAGAAGAATTGCCACCCAGACAATAATACAAGAAATGAGAAGACTAGAATTGTCAGAGGAAAGAAAGACAATATAAATATAGAAGGGAGTGCAACTTTAGCTGACCCAAGATAGATAGATCAAGATTAAAGAGACAAGGAAGTTAGTAGAACAAATCCCATTTATTACTTGAAGTGTGCAAAAAAGCTAAAGAACTCTGCTTCATCTTTGTATCAAAAGGTCGTCTGTTACAATAAACAAAGTTCAGCCAAAGCAAAAGACGATGAAGATGCTGCATAGTGAGCAAAGACAAAGCCTAATAGACAAAGAGCTACTTAGATCAAATTGGGCTGCAACAGACAAAGGCACGATCGTATACAACTTAGGACAGATAAATGCATATGCAAAGTATTCTATGCAAGAGAAAGTAGAACACACTTCGTCTATTGCTGACACTAGATGAATGCCACACTTTGTCTATTCAAGCAAGTTGAAGTTAGGTTAGTCTAGCACTTTCAACAAACAATAAGGAAAAAAAGAAGAAGATCTCACTTTGTCTATTAGTGCAAGATTAAACAAATGAAGCATATCTTACTTCGTCTGTTCATATTAAGGGAATTGTTTGTCAATCAATCAGCTCATCTTCATTAGCACTATTCAAGTTAATCTATTGTCTTCAACAGACAAAGTATATACATGAAGGATTAATCAACAGACAAATCTTCTAGAGGAATTGTGACAAATAAAGAAGTGTTTATCTATCAGTTAGTATAACTTCATATGCATAAAAGTTTGTTTGCTACTTAATAGATAATCATTCCTATGGAAGTTCAACCAATAGACAAACCTATGGAGAATTCGTCTGAAACTTATGACAAACTAATGTAGACAGAGAGAGGCTATGACATGTTAGAGGAGAATCAGTTTGTGTGACTATGTTTACAAATGGCATCTGCATTCGAGCCGTCGTCATGCAAACACATGCTAGTCACCATTTTTGGCAATAAGCGGCGCTACAAGTTTCTCAATGCTATGATGAGTTAAATGAGGAGCACATTTATCACAGCTCATCCTCCTCTCTAATTTGTGTTGCAGCAGCTCGAGACAAAATTGAAAGACCTGGACTTCAATGGCAAAAAATTCAAATGTTCTTATTCATGCAATGTTGTTCTCATCTCTACATTGCTCGACTCCCATCCTCTCCAACGGTCGAGATTCTAAAGAAGCTATTTAAGGAGAAGAAGCCGGATGATTTGGTGGTGGTGAAGGAACCCATTTCAAATGTGCTCAACTTGGTACAAATTCTTCCACCCAAGGCCAAGAGTTCAAATCATCATCTATCCTTTATGAGCGTTAATCTGCAAATCTATATATGGCCATTGTATTTACATTTTGGGAAGTTCTTTTATTATGAGAGCTGAGTGAGAGAGAAAGCTCATATCTTCCCCTGTGCCTCATTGTAACACTTTTTAAAGTGTCAGTTTTAGTAATCTTGAAACCAGAGAGTGCAGTGAGCTCAAGGAAACCACATTGTATGAGTTGGTAGTAAGCTTGGGAAAACTACCAAGTTTGCCTATGATCTTTGAAATGGGTGAGTTTCTTGGTGAACTTGTAAAACTAAAAGAAGTGTCGAGGACACTTAGTATGCCCCCTAGAGCTAGAATCCAGAAGAAGTGTCGGAGACACTTATGTATTACATTGTACGGGGTATAGTAAAACCCAAGGCACAATGAGTCTGTGCTCTTAAAAGAGTGAATATAGGGACAGGGTCCTGAACCACTATAAAGATCTTCTTGTCTGTGTGCGTGTGTTTATTCATTTGTTTTATTCCTCTTGCATTCTATTATTTTTATTGTTCATCCTATGTCACACTATACACAAGCACGAAAAGAAGGAAATGGTCAGACATGGGTTATACAATGAATTTTTATTTACCCAATTCACCCCTTTCCTCTTGGGTTAAGCCATCCTATGGATATCCTACAAGTGGTATCAAAGCACGCTTACCCAACATTGTCATCCTCTGTGTTATTCAAAGAGTAGTTTATCTCTCCTCTTCCAAATTTTTAATAGATTAAACTAGATATAATGGAAAAGGAGATTAGAAACATTTCTTATGGCCAAATGATCTATGAAAGATTATCTATACTGGCATAAGTAAGGATGAAACAAGAGTAGAGCTAATAATGTTTGAAAATTCTCTATATGCTCTCTGTCCCACCATTTACAAAGATATCTTGGCTTATGAATTGGTATGAGAAATCTTTATATAAGCCAAAGACAAATTATTAAGCGATAAAAACACTTTACACTCACACACCATTAGCATTATTATTCAAACTAACTTGATTGTAGGAAATCTAAGAAAGGAGAAAATGTTCTCCTGAAGAAGAAGAAAAAGAAAAAAGACTTGGTCCTAAGAAACAAATTGAAGATACAATGAAATACTGAGTTCCTTTAAAATAAAAAGGAAAGGTAAGTGTAGGTATGACACTTAAAACTCAAACGTCATTATTGAATGTATCATTATCTGAAGTTTTGAAATATTTACTTGTGCATTTCCTTCAGTCCACCCTCTTATTAATATGTATTCATATTCAGTCCTTCAATTTATTAATTTTGTCTATGCGCATTTACTTTTAACATTTATTTATCTAAAGAAACAAATTTACATTCTATTCTTTTGAGTTTTAATTATTTCCTTCCGCACATTCTTTTAAATTCAAGTTTTGTCTTTCAATTATTTACTTCTTTTTGCCAGAAATATATTTAGATTTATTTTTAAAGTCCTACCTATTTTATCTGAGCATTCTTATCAAACACATTCTCTGAATTTTTATTGGGAAAAAGAATTAAAAAATTAGAATTTTGTCTGAATTTCTTTTAGTTGTATATAGATTAAAAATTGAATTATGAAACAATGTTTACATATTCATTCATTCATTTACATATTATGTAAAAACCATAGGATTTTGATTTCTTTGATAATTGTACATTAATATAAATAAACTTTCATATATAAGTATTTTTTGTGCTTATATTGTTCATTCATGTATATAAATAGCAGAATATAGAATTAACGCCATGACAAATAAAACTCTAAAACTATAAAAATAAAACTTTCAAGATAATCAAGAAGAAAAAGAAACATTCAGAAAATAACTAATACTAAAATAACAAGTAACTTAAGAACAAGAATATCTAAAAACATACAACTTAAAGAAAAGATAAAAATAATGAAACTAAAGGATTATGCTTAAATTCATTTAAGGTGAATTGATCTAGCACCTAAGATTAATGATAACTTATATCTGTGCTAGCTCAAATAACTCGGTGGTTGATTAAAGCAAATGCTTGTTATAATTATTCATGAAAATTGTTTTAGTCCATCATCTTATTTTTTTTTCTACATGTAGTTATGATCAAAATGACTATTTGCAGTAATATATTGGCAATGAACTTCCACATCAATTTGAATTCATTAATGAAGAAATAGTGCAAAGACATGTTAAGTGAATGCAGGGAATTCATTAATGAAGAAATAGTGCAAAGACATGTTAAGTAAATGTGGGAAAACTTGTGTTGATTTGAAGAAGAATGAGAACAATGAGAAATTAAAACCTTCTTATCAACTCACAAATCCAAGCAAATAAGCCAACAAGTTCTAGTTCCGAATGCAAGAAAATAATTGAACAAATTTAGACTATTTGCCAAATAATATTATATATCAGAGGAAGGACTATCACCTTCAAATAGCAGAGGTTGAATGAATATTCAAGTTGATAACAAAACTTATGAGCTGAAATAAGATATCTACAAAGGATGTATTAAAAGAGATAAGTTGCCAAACTTGATTATATTTTTTTCATTGCCATATACTCTAGTTGCCTCTGAATAAACTACATTGGATTTGAATTAAGTCGAATTTACTACTTTGAGCTAAGTCATATTGAAAATCTTAATGAACCTTAAAATGATCAAAATTCTAACATCATTACAGTCCTAAAGCATGGTCAAGCATATTGTGGAAACTTCATAGTTTAAGGTCTCGAATAGGAATTTCATTCCTAGTCATTCCTTCTAAAATCATTTCTAAGGCTTGATCTAAAACACCCTAAGTAAAAATATTAGAACAAACATGTAACAAATAACTGTAACCACTATTTAAATAAATTCATCAAATAAATCATTAAAAGGAATCCAGAATCTAATAAAGGAAAACATAAAACTCAAAACCATCCCTTAAAGAAAATTCAAAACATCTACTTCCTCAAGACATCAATAATTACCACTAGCTCCTCAACCCATTTCTGAGCCTCAACTAACTCCTTCTCTAATACCTTAACATGATACATAATCCTCCCATAATCCACTCAGCGGCAAGTCAGTAGAAGTTCCAAACGTCCCTCTGCTCTCTTAGCCTCCTTCAGCTCCTTCTTCACCTGTCTCATCTCTTCCTTCAAAAAGAGAACTTGACGACACCGTGAATACTTTGGTGTACACTAAAACATCATCTCGTCTCTGACTACTTTTTACATGATAGAGAATTCGAAGTGTCTCTCCATTTCCCAAGCAACCTATTGATTCTGTCATTAAAATTCCTAATTGTCTCCTTTAATATTAATGACAGTCAGAAGAAGAAAGTGGATGCACATTAAAAGATAAGGACCCAACACTAAACTCAATAACATAAAATCACGCATTGTCATCATAAGACTTATCTACTTGCATGAAATCAATTTGAATATTAACGTCCTTGCATAAAATAGTTTTGATGAAGAATATATGAATTAATGCAAGCTATTTATATTCTTGAAATAATACTTGAACTATATTTGTAAGTTGCTTACATGTTTAAAATCCCAGTTATCTTCTTGTTATTAATGAAAGCTTGCTGTCCTTAAAAATTCATGTGATTTAGAAAAGAAAAATCAAGTAATAAATTACATCCAAAAAGGGGGAGAGACAGTTATGTAAGAAATATATAATCTAGATAACACAAGTGAGAGAACATATTCTAGGATTTAATAAAATAGAGGAAGAAGAACTTAAAGAAAGAGACAAATATAATTAAAGAAAGATAAAATAAAAAGGAGTAAAGTCATAAGCTTATAAATCTTTTTGATTATCATAAAAAGGGGGAGAGAAATGTGTGAGAAACTTGTGAGAGTAATGATTAAATTAAGATGGCGATAAAAGAATTGAACCCATAGGATTATAAGAGACTAATATTTTGGGGGGATTTTATTAATAAATATAAACTTGTAATCACAAGTCTTTAGGGTTTTGTCATCATCAAAAAGGGCGAGAATGTTAAGATTACGTTATAATAATTTTGTTGATAACAAAACTTGTATTAAAATAAGAAACCTATATGCTTAAATCTCTAATGATTATATATATGGTTATAAATTAATAACAAATGAATAATTAATTAAACAAGCATACTGTCATGCCCTGCCTTCCAAGGCACAACTTATCATTTTACATTGTAATTCACCTACATTTGCCCACTTTTAGGTTGGGGTCCTCGAGTCCCATTATGGAACTTGACTAGTTTTTATAGAAAAATGGATAGAATATCCCCTCATTTATTAGGGTTTAACCTGTACAAACATTTATCAAATAAAATTTAATACAATAATTCTAAAGATTATCATCCACATACCCACAGCCCAGAATTTGTATCACACCATGATGACAATAACCTAACTTATTCCAAGATATATAATATGCACATTTTTCTACTATTATGACATGCCACTCTATTACAATATACATCAGGGACAATTTAATATAATTATACATCACTTGAGATCTTTAAATACAAATGTACAATGACATATAAATTTTCAATACAAATTATTTTATTATAACAATATGGTCTTCAATATTGGCTCACCAATCCCAAACCTTGATTAGGAATCTTCATTTGGCAGTCAACTAAAAAGAATTAAACAAGAAGGTGTGAGTTCGGGCAACTCAGTAAGTAGACAAATGTTTTAAACAATGATTACTGCATAATTAGCACATTTCATATCAAATAACCAATATTCATCCTTATAAATAATCACAAATGCATATATGTTCATCAATATTACCAAATAAAGAAATCCATGTTATTTCACATAGAACAAATCTTCAAGTTTAATATACAACAAAGGGATCTTCTCTATCCCTCATATTAAGCATTCACACTAAACTAAACATTATTTTTTAATCAAGCATGGGATATCCACTATCCCCAACCAAAACATACATGCCTAAATTCATACAAATGGGCTAATCCCCATGCATTTAACAAACATGCTTGGATTTCAAACAAATGGGATATATTATATCCCTATCCATCCAATGGAAACAAATGCCTACTTACCTTAGGCTTTTAGTCCCAATCATTACTATCAAGCTCTTAGCTTTTTTATCCTTCTCAGATCATCCTTTACAGGGTAATAATCCCGTTCAAGTACAAGATGATTTTACTCAAATATATCAAGCAAAAAAATTACTTTTCTTATACATTTCCAATTAATGAGGTTATCAAATCCTTATTCATTGGACATTATATATCATTCTATCATGGTTCATATCATTTTTAAATATAAATACTCTAACCTCTCTTACCACAACAAAGCCTTATAGGCTATTCATTTCCATATTATATAAGAGCAGTCAAATTTTAACATATTCAGCAAAGTTTCTTAAGGAATCTCACTCCTAATCATATATAATTATCATACAATATAACTGGCAGGTAATTGACTTTCATAACAATCTAATTAGATGTTTAATACCATCAATTTATGGCTTACATGACCCAAACACATGAATCTTCTTTAACCCTGACTTAGGGCATAACACAAATTTCATTTCCACTAGCCCAAATTGATCCAAACATGCCTTAAAATATCATAATCACGCATTTAATCATTTATCTTATGATAATTTTAACAAAAA
This sequence comes from Pouteria campechiana, assembly GCA_036873735.1. Classification (NCBI taxonomy): domain Eukaryota; kingdom Viridiplantae; phylum Streptophyta; class Magnoliopsida; order Ericales; family Sapotaceae; genus Pouteria; species Pouteria campechiana. Next base: position 32,345 of record JAYJMB010013857.1, read on the forward strand.
TAACAAAATCCTCAAATTTCACTACTTGTCAAAACCCTAGCTTTGCATAATTCACAATTTCTCATGCTAAATCATGATAATCACTCTACTGAATCATTCCCCCATGAATTTATAATCATATACATCAATTTAAGCCCAAAAATTCATCATTTCTCCAAACCCTAAAAATCTAAAATCTGAGATTTGGTTGGGAGATTGAGCTTACCTTTGCTTACAAGCGTATCCATCCTCCCCAAATGAATGACCAAGCTCCCAACTCCATATGGCTCTTTCCATTTGGTGGAAATCTGATATTTCTTCAATTTTTTCCATTTTTCATGGTTCAAATGGGTGAAAATTCAGTTTAAATGAAAGATCACAAGTTTATCTAGCTAGGCAAGATAATTTCCTAGCTTAAATGGATAGAAATCAAGTATAATGGGGCTAGGGAAAAAGGGAAAAAAAGAATGGAATGGCCTAGAGAAGAAACGGGATAAAAAATGGCCAAAAAATTTATTGTCTCATATAAATAATGATCCATGCTGCGGCGTCAAATTCCACACCACGGCGTGGAAAAATTTGCCTAAAAATCCCATTTTTCTGGAGGCTTGCCGCTGCAAGCTCTTTTTGTCTAACATAGTGATAGTATTTTGGATATAAATTTTGCATAAGATGTCCAAATGACCTAATTTTTAAGGAATTAGAAGAAACTTCAAGGGATACAATTGTTGTGTTAATAACTTTTTCCAAATTAGCCCACAAACATGTCAAAATTTTCAATAAATTTGACCCATTTCATTCATCCTGTTATTTTTCTATCATTTGGAATAGTTTTGGTGTATTGGCCATAAATTCCTCATATGACATCAGAATTGAGTTATGTTTCTTTCATTGGTCTGACAATTTTATGACATACAACTTTCATGTTGAATACTCTTTCAAATTAGTCCATTATACATATCAAAAACCAATCACAATGAACCCTTTTTCAAATTCAACATTTACACTTATGAAAAATTACCATAGCCCCCTTTTTATATAAAATATTTCAAATCTCCCAATAACACTTCCCACACATCACATACATAAATTGAGACTTGTTCATATTATTAACTACCTCATTTGAGGTCAATTATCAAAAATCACCTATTTAATTATTTTTATCGACCTTTTTCTATCATAAATAACTCTATAGGCAATTTTTATTCCAAAATGCATCCAAAACTCAAACTAATATTTCACAAACATTATAATACACATAGTAACTATCTTAAGCCATTCACATTGATCGTAGATATGCTTTTTTTCAAATTTACCATTTTATTTTAACTAAATTTTCTTTGAATTTTCTGCTATAAATGACTCCACATTCCAATTCCATTCCAAATCATACTAAAGTCTTAAACCAAGAATCTGCACACATCACAATACCTATGGTAATCATATTAGGTCGTTCATATAGATCATAATCGTGCCTTGCTCAATTTCACCATTTTAGTTCTTTTCACATAACCTTCAACTTAATAGTTCAAAATTCCAAAATTATCTCAAAATTTTAATTCAATATCTCATACACATCACATTATACATAATAATCATGCTACATTGGTCATTCAAGTCATATATATGACTTTACTCACAATCATCACTTAAGTTCTTTTCCATTCAAAACTACTAATGAAGCCATTCTCTTTGTTCAATTCAGTTTTTCATAAAAAATTTCTTTATAAAACACTACGTATCACCTCAATTCCTCATTTTACAAAAATGCAAAAAGTTTTCCCCAAATTTCAACACTATAGGTGTTACACATACAATCTTCATTTTATGGTGCACACACAATAAACATAAATTAACTTTTACTATATAAATTTACAAAATCATATTATGCACCATAATTACTTAAGCTTTCATGTTATGCATTCAATGAAAATGTATATTATCCATTCATTACAATGATACAATCACATGAGGATAAAATACATTCTGATATTATATATATAAAAGCTAACAATGTAACAAGTGCGGATAAGTTCAAGTGTAGGATAAGCCACAACAATATGCTACATTTCAAAGGAGTTGAACTGATGAAAATCATGAAAGAAGAAGAAGTAGAAAGCAGAAGATAAGCAATAAGAAAAGTTATAGAAAGATTCCATGAAAAAAGTATGAGAGAAAAATAAGGCTTCGAAGATGTGCTATAACAAGCTTACTTTGTTTTTCAGCCTCAATAAGAAAATATCAACAGACAAATGCAAAGCAAGAAGATAAAGAAGAAGCCATGATTAGAGTGCTTAAGTTGCAGACTACTTATATCTGATTAGTCTGTCCAAGATAAAACTACAAGGATGAAGAAGCAACTCAAGGCTTGGCAGACAAAGGAGTTGAAGATGAAGCCATGGTTGAAGAAGTAGAATTCTGTTTGAGAAATTTGAACCATCTACATTGACCAGACAAAGCCTGTCTGAGATAAAAAAAAAGAAGAAGAAGCTCCATCAAATACTTAGACAGAGAAAGAAAGAAGAATTGCCACCCAGATAGCAATACAAGAAATGAAAAAACCAAAGTTGTTTGAGGAAAGAATGGCAATATAAATGTAGAAGGGAGTGCAACTTCAGCTGAGCCAAGACAGATAGAACAAGATTGAAGAGACAAAGAAGTTGGTAGAAAAAACCCCTTCTGTTGCTCAAAATATGCAGAAAAGCTAAAGAACTCTGCTTTGTCTTTGGATCAAAAGGTCGTCCATTATGATAAACAAAGTTCAGCCAAAGCAAAAGATGATGAAGATGCTGCATAGTGAGCAAAGACGAAGCCGAATAAACAAAGAGCTACTTGGATTGAATGAGTTTGCAACAAACAAAGGCACGATCATATACAACTTAGGACAGACAAATGTGACATGCAAAGTATTCTATGCAAGATAAAGTAGAACACACTTTGTCTATTGCTTACACTAGATGAATGCCGCACTTTGTCTGTTTGAGTAAGTTGAAGTTAGCTTCATCTGCCACTTTCAACAGACAATAAGGAACAAAAGAAGAAGATCTCACTTTGTCTATTAGTGCAAGACTAAGCGAACTTTGTCTATCACCTCCAATAGATAACGAAGAACAAAGGGAAAATATCCTACTTCATCTGTTCATGTTAAGAGAATTTTTTGTCAATCAATTAGCTCATCTTCATTGGCACTATTCAAGTTAATCTATTGACTTCAATAGACAAAGCATATACATGAAGGATCAATCAACAGAAAAATCTTCTAGAGGAATTGTGACAGATAAAGAAGCGTTTGTCTATCAGTTAGTATAACTTCATATGCATCAAAGTTCATCTATTACTTAATAGATAATCATATATGGAAGTTCAAATAACAAACAAACCTAGGAAGAATTTGTTTTTAACTTATGGTGGACTAATGTAGATAAAGAGAGGCCATGATGTGTTAGATGAGAATCTGTTTGTGTGACTATGTATACAAATGGCATCTGCATTCAAGCCATCATCATGCAAACACATGCTAGTCAACATTTTTGGCAATAAGCAGTGCTGCAAGTTTCTCAATGCTGTGATGAGTTAAATGATGACCACATTTATCATAGCTCATCCTCCTCTCTAATTTGTGTTGCAGCAGCTCGAGACAAAATTGAAAGACCTGGACTTCAATGGCAAAAAATTCAAACGGTCTTATTCATGCAATGCTGTTCTTGTCACTGCATTGATCAACTCCCATCTTCTCCAACAGTTGAGATTCTGAAGAAGCTATTTAATAAGAAGAAGCAGGATGATTTGGTGGTGGTGAAGGAACCCATTTCAAATGTGCTCAACTTGGTGCAAATTCTTCCACCCATGGCTAAGAGCTCAAACTGCCATCTATCCTTTATGAGCGTTAATCTGCAAATCTATATGGCCATTATATTTATATTTTGAGAAGATCTTTTTATTGTAAGAGCTGAGAGAGAGAGATTATATCTTCCCCTGTGCTTCATGTAAACACTTTTTAAAGTGTCAGTTTTCTGGTAATCTTGAAACCAGAGAGTGTAGTGAGCTCAATAAAACCATATTGTATAAGTTGGTAGTAAGCTTGGGAAAACTACCAAGTTTGCCTATGATCTTTCAAATGGGTGAGTTTCTTAGTGAACTCGTAAAACCAAAAGAAGTGTCAAGGACACTTGTGTATGTCCCCTGGAGCTGAAATTTATAAGAACTTGGGGACACTTATGTATTCCATTGTACGGGATATAGTGGAACCCAAGGCACAATGAGTCTGTGCTCTTGGAAGAGTGGATGTAGGGAAGGGGTCCTAAACCACTATAAAAATCTTTTTGTCCATGTGCTTGTGTTTTTTCATTTATTTTATTCTTCTTGCATTCTATTATTTTTATTGTTTATCCCATGCCACACGACACACAAGTACAAAAAGATGGAAATGGTCCAACTGGGGTTAAGAAATAAATTTTTATTTACCCAATTCACCTCTCCCCTCTTAGGTTAAGCTATCCTACGGGCATCCTACAATATATGCTCTGTAATAGTGAGTTCAAATTTAGTTTTAGTACTTGGTAAAAGATGTTTAAATGTATATATAGTAGATTTAAGTGATATCCAAGTTAAATGTCTTGTTGTGAATAATGAAGAATCTTTATTCTAGCATAGAAGACTTGGACATGCTAACAAATTCATAATTGAAAAACTATGCAACAAAGATCTTGTTGTTGGCTTGCCCAAATTGAAATTTGACCAAAATGAATTTTCTGTTGCTTACTTAAAAGGAAAATAAGTTAAAGAATCATTCAAATCAAATAAAGAAGTATACATAACTAAACCACTTCAATTGCTACACATGGATCTTATTGAACCAACAAGAAGTCTTGGAGGGAAACATTATGCATATGTCATTATGGATAACTATTCTAGATTCACTTGGATAATGTTTCTCTTTTCCAAAGATGAGACTTTTTATTCTTTAAGACATTTACCAAACATGTATAGAATGAATAAGATTCTCATATAGTAGTCATAAGAAATCATCATGGTGGAGAATTTGAAAACCAGAAATTCACTGCTTTTTGTGAAAGTAATAGAATTTTGCACACATTCTCTACACCAAGAACACATCAGCAAAATGAAGTGGCTGAAAGGAAAAATAGATCTTTACAAGAGATGGTAAGGACAATGTTGAGTGAATATGACTTACCGCAATACTTTTGGGCTGAAGCAATGAATACATCATGCTATATTATTAACAGAATTTTTGCTAGATCTATACTCAACAAAACCCCATATGAATTATATTATGGTAGAAGACCAAACATCTCCCACTTCCACACTTTTGGTTGTAAATGTTTTATTCTTAACAACGGAAAGGAAAACCATGGAAAATTTGATCCCAAATCTAAGGAAGGGATTTTTCTTGGTTATTTCATTGTTAGCAAGGCATTTAGAGTCTATAATCTGAAAAATAAAATTGCAGAGGAATCCATTCATGTAAAATTTGACAAAAGTACTAACCCCTCTAGAAAGATAAATGATTTTGATGATGAGACATGAGAACTCACAATATCTATGGAGAAAATAAAAATACAAGCTGAAGACAGATTTTTCATAATAAAAAACATGAAAAGATGAAGAAGAAACAAATGATGGACCAACCATCAATGAAGTAAACAATAAATGTAATAATTCCCTTCCTAAAGATTAGAGATTCATGCATGATCATCCTAAAAACCAAGTAATTAGTGATATCTATGATAAAGTGAGAACTAGATCTTCATATCATTAAATATGTGGTAATTTTGCTTTCATTTCTCAGCTAAAACCAACTTGTATAGATCAAGCATTAGAAGATGAAAATTGGATTATAGCTATGAAAGAAGAATTGGATCAATTCAAATGTAACAATGTATGAAAATTTATTCCAAGACCCAACCATCAATCTATTACAGGAATCAAATAGGTTTTTAGGAACAAATTAGATGAATCTAGTACAGTAATAAGAAATAAAGAAAGATTAGTAGAAAAAGGATACTATCAAGAGAAAGAAATAGACTTTGAAGAATCATATGCTCTTGTTACCAGAATTAAAGCTATTAGAATGTTACTAGCATTTGCATCTTTCATGAATTTCAAGTTTTATAAAATGATTGTTAAAAGTGTATTTCTAAATGGTTTCATTAATGAAGAAGTTTATGTAGAACAACCTCCTGGGTTTGAAGATTCTTATGATTTAAACCATATTTTCAAACTCAAGAAAGCTCTTTATGGATTAAAACAAGCTCCTAGAGCATAGTATGATAGATTAAGTAAATTATTAATAGAAAAAAGGATTTACAAGAGATAAAGTGGACACCATATTCTTTATTAAGCATGATAGGAGCAATATGCTAATTGTTCAAATTTATGTGAATGATATTATATTTGGTGCAACTAATGACAAATTATGTCAAGACTTTTCTAAAGTAATGCAGGGAGAATTTGAGATGCGTTTAATGGGTGAGATGAACTTCTTTCTAGGACTTCAAGTAAAATAGATGAAGGAAGGAATCTTTATCCATCAAGCAAAATACACCAAAGAATTACTCAAGAAATTTGATTTAGAAAAAGGAAAGTCATTAACCACACCAATGAGCATATCCATTAAAATGGATAAGGATGAAAAAGGTAAATTTATCTATCAGAAACTCTATAGAAGTATGATAGGATCTCTTTTATATTTAATCGTAAGTAGACCAAATATAATGTTTAGTGTATGCATGCTATTAAAAGAATATTTAGAAACATTTTAGATACTCCAAATCTTGGACTATGATATCTAAAAGGTTCAAACTTTGAATTAATTGGGTACTCTGACTTAGATTTTTCAAGATACAAAGTAGAAAAAAAAAGTACCTCTGGAACATGTTTAGATTTGCAAGATACAAAGTAGAAAGAAAAAATACCTTTGGAACATGTCAGTTTCTTAGAAGTATGATCATATCATGGTTCTTCAAAGGTAGTTGTTGTGCATAGATTTTATAAATGAAACAACAATTGAATGATTATGGGTTGAAATATGTTGATATTCCTATTAGATATGATAATACTAGTGTAATAAATTTGATAAAGAATCTAGTATTACATTCAAAAACTAAAAACATAGAGGTTAAACATCACTTCATTAGAAACCATGTACAAAACCATGACATTTGCTTTGAATATGTACGAACTAAAAATCAATTAGCAGGCATTTTTACAAAATTTCTTCTAGAAGATAAATTCTGTAAAATTAGAAGAGAACTTGGTGTAGTAGATCTATGCACATGAAATACATGTTTAATCCTAATGTTTAAATGCCTAAAAATATTCATAAATGTTAAATAAACTGCTTTAGAAGTTGTTAGAAGTAATTCAGAATCTCTAAACTTCACTTAGAATTAATCAAAAGTAACTCAAAAAATCCAATAATGCATTCAGAATTTTACAAAAGCAACACAGAAGTTTTGTTAAAATCTCAGAACTATTATTACTCATCACAGAAGTTCTGTGATACTTCCCCAGAACTTCTTATTCATGGTCCTGTTTGCTCCAGAACTTCTCTTCAAAATCACTTTTGTATAAACTCCTTAGAACTTTTGAGATCATTAACACAGAAGCTCTATTTACTTCTCTCTATCACACAGAACTTTTGATATAATAACATTAGAAGTTCTATCCCTACAAAAACCCTAACTCCAGAAGTTTTGCACTCCTATTTTGAAACTCTGAGCTCCTTCTTTAGAGAGGCAATTCAAAATCTCTCAATCGTCTACATTTTTCCTCCATCAAACTACTCTCATTTCGATTCATCCTAGAGATTTTCTACTCCTAGAATCTTTGAAAACCCTCTCCTTCAAACCCTAAGCCAAAAATTCTACTAGCTACTAAAAATGGCAAGGATGAAGAGGGTCCGTAAACAAGCTGAGATGTCATCTTCAAATTTTGAAGCAAGGGGAAGAGAGATGATGAAAGAAGAAACTCTAAGAAAAAGAAGAAGAATAGAAGATTATATTCTAAAGGTAAACTTCAATAATAATTATTTTGTTCATAGTAAGTTCATTAAGTATTTTGAAGGGAGAAAGATTGTAAAAGGAAGAGTCTTTGATTTTAAAGTGTTTAGAGAAAATGGCCTAAATTTAGAGGTGACAAATTGGATTAAATTCTAAGGTTGGGAAAGTTTCATGAGCTATAAGGATAATTCTTATGTTGGAATGGTTCAAGTCTTGGTTGCCAACTTCAGCTATAATACCAGGAAATCATGGATTGGAAGGACTGAAATAGATCTATCTATACGAATATAAGAAGTACATTCAATATTCCTGAGATAGAAAGCAAGAAATAGATTGGCCATTTGACAGAACAAGGCTATTTTCAGATTTGGCTATAGTAGAAATTAAGGAGAATGTGACTTATCTAGATGTCAGCCATCTGAATTTAGATCTCAAGCTAGCTCATATGTTAATTTTCAACAACATATATCCTAAGATAGGAGGTACTAGTCAAATCTTTGAAAAGGAAGCCAAGATCTTACGGGTAATGAAGCATAAGAAGAGAATATATTTGGCTCAAATTATTGTTGATCAACTATACTTGGAGAAGACATCTACCAAGTATTATCTACCTTATGGGATGGTTATAAGCAAATTTTTGAGGATAACTAATATCGATTTCTTCAAAAAAGCTGGAGAAGAATTCATAGCAAGAGAAGCAATAAATTGAGATACTTTGAAGAGAATTGGCTTCAAGTTAACTCCACAAGGATGGATTTTCCGAAGCCAAGAAAAGAAGAATAAGTGAAGAGAACAAAAATAGGAGAAGAAAGAAGAGATAGGCAAGACATTGTGGAAGAAGCAATAAAAGAAGAAGCTATAGAAAGAAATGAGGGAGAGATAGAAATAGAGGATAAAGAAGAAAGTATAGCAATAGTGCCCTCAAGACCTACCCAAACTCAACCAAACTCCTCCATTCCTCCACCTCAATAGCACACCTATTTAGCTCCACAAAACATTGATTCTATTCTTTTAGCTCATTTGTTACCCATCCTTACAAGAATAACCAATCTTGAACCCTAAAACTCAAACTTCAACCAAAAGATGGATTCAATTTGGGAATCACTAGCTCACAATCTAGATGCACTGAGTACTGAAATTGAAGCTATGAAAACCCAACCTCAAACCCAACATTCACCATCTTATCCATTTCCTCCACAACATCATTACAAATCATCTTCATGTTGAACCAAATGGTGTATATGGAAAATAACCAAGTTTTGATGATGAGCAACAACATATAAGTGGACATTTGTGATATTGACAATTGTGTTCCTAAACATTGCATAACAGATATAAACATACAAGGAAGGAATTTGAATACAGTGGAAAATGCATGCAGAGAACACATCAGCAAGCAAAATCTACTGACGCAAACAAGACAAGAATGCTTAGAAAGAATGACACTGAAACTTTAAAAGAAGCCATCAAGTATATTTGTAGCTATGAAGTTCAAGCCTCAACGAGTGATCAGATAAATCTTCTACAAATAAAGTCAGTATCTAAGAGCATATGTCCAAGAAAGATTCAGAAAAATTGTTCTACGAGCAAGTCAAATAAACTGCTTATAATTAACACTTGTCCACAAAGCAAAGATGAATTTAATTTGCAGAAGCAGAGATGAAATAGAGTCAAAATTAGACAGATGAAGAGCTAAAGTGAAGCCAAATTATTCAAGCATCTGTCTCTCACATAAGTCTATCTGAAACTGAAAAAGATCAATGAAAGTATCTGCAATCTCTAGAGAAAATATAGAAGACAAAGAAGAAGTGACACATCTATTGAAGAATAACTATGTTAGCTATCATCATGTACAAGAATTGTCTGTCACTTGTAAACCATTAGACAAACACTAAAGAAACAAGTCATCTATGGCTCAACAAGTCATCTATCACTTCTAACAGACAACCCATCATATGAACAACTAAGAAAAGGATTCATCTGCATACTATAACTTTGTCTATCACTTATGATAGACAAACCAACAGACGAACCATTTAAAAGACTTTGTCTGTGGCCTATAACTTCATCTGCTGATTTCAACAGACAAATAATAGATAGTGATTTCACCCATCAAGAAAGAAGCCTTATTTGCCAAGAAGAACCGTTTGCTACTTACAATAGACAAAACCACTTTGACTGATGAAAAGAAAATTTTGTCCAGTGAAAGTCACTTCATCTGCTGAGAAGAAGCTTTGTTCACACCATTAAGATCATCTGCCACTTATAATAGACAAAACTACTTTGGCTAATGAAAAGAAAACTTTGTCTAGTGAAAGTCACTTTATCTACTAGGAAGAAGCTTTCTTCGCACCATAAAGATCATCTGCCACTTACAACAGATAAAGCAATAGACAAAGCTACCTCACCTGATGAAGGAAACTTTGTCTGCTAAGAGAATGTTATCTGATGAACAGTGAAGAAGAAGAACTTCATCCACACTTTTACAATTCATTTGTTACTTACAACAGACAAACAAGAAGATGAAGTAAAATGATGTAATGGTCTCTAATAAAATTATAAAGACGAGGTTGTCTATTTTGTGGATTTACTCAGAGCAAATTTATGGAGACAAATCCAAGACATGATCAGACAAAGTTCTTAGACAAAATATGACATATCATGAAAAGTAGAAGCCACCTATACCAGATATCGCTGACTACACTCTCCGATGAAAATCCTATTCAAAGTAGATTCTGTTAAGCAGATTAGACAAATTGATGTAAGCTGAAGATGGAAAGAAATTTAATGAAAACCAGTATGCATTCTGATAAAGGTTTCAACTTTCACAGGCTACATCCCTTCAGGTTTAATGGGCATCTTTTCAAAATTATGAAAGAGTCAATCAAGCATAACAGTCTTTATTCAGTATTTACTAAAACTGAAAAGGCATGTTTTTCAAGAACGGCATTGCAGGCTTTCTAGCTACAAATGAGTTTCTCAAGAAAATAGCTTTTCAAAGGGAGAAATCAAAACATCTTCAACATTCCAAAGAAAGCCAACTACCTCCAATAGGTAGAAATTTTTGAAGCAATATAAAGGTAATACGGTGTTAATGAAGAAGGTTGAGGAAGCTGAGAGAAAAATCAGAATAGAGTTTAATCAAGTAACATCTCTCAATCAGATTACACTTCCTCATAGATAATTAATTTCCATTGGGCTGATAGACAATGATTCTAAAAGTTCTATCTTAATCATACATCTGGAGTTTGGATATCTAATGAGCTTCGATGAGATATCATTTTATATGTCCTCAAAATATGTACAAATCAGCCTAGAAAAAGAGGTAATGTAATGTGCAAAATGAGTGCTATCAATTAGTTATATGAGTTGGTGGTGAGCTCAAGAAAATAACATTGTATGAGTTATTGGTGAGCTTTAGAAAACTAATAAGTTTGTGGGTGATCTTTAAAACCAGTGAGTTTTTTGGTGAGCTCGTGAAAACCAAAAGAGTGCTGGGAGCACTATGAGTATGCCCCTTAGAGCTAGAATCTAGAAGAGTATTGGGAACATTGTTTACACCCCTTGGAGCTTGAATCTAGAAGAGTATCGGGAGCATGTGTACTTCCATTATATGGGATATAGTGGAACCCAAGGCACAATGAGTAGGTGCCACTGGAAGAGTAAATGTAGGGACGGGGTTCTTGAACCACTATTAAAACTATGTTGTTTGTGTGTGTGCTTGTTTATTTGTTTTATTCTTCATTATTTTATTAAGCATAACATTATCACTTACATCATCGCACAGACATGATAACCTGCCTGAATTAATAATGGCTAAGAGAAGTTGAATTTAGAAGTGAAGCAGTCACATTGATCAAATAAATAGATATGAAAATTACATATGTGTTGCATCATTGCTTCTGCTTAGCTCATTAATTTTTATTTGGCCATAATTTTTATATGATCAATTCACCCCTCCTCTCTTAAGCTATCATTTACATGGGACCAAGACTTCACCTATTTCGTTTCCTACACATTCATCATCTTCCGTCTCACATACACACAATCCAACTCCAGAAGTTGTCCTGCCTCAGGCTGAACAATCTGAAGCCATCATTCAAACTCCCACATACACATAACCTTCTTTAGTAACCATTACCCAATTATCCAGAAGATTATCATTCAAATCCAAATAGAGCTATTGTTAAATATGGAAAGTATCCTACTGAAGTACCACTTCCTATCTTTCATTTTCTTCGACAATATGTTGAATGGACTTTAATTGATCTTGTTTGATTAGGAGAAATAATCCCCATGCGAATCGATGAAATTCCTCCAGAATGGAATACACCTTGAATTCATCCACCACCTCCTCCAAAATCTCCTCCAAAACCAAATGATGAAAACTATGATATTCTTCTTCGTATCTATCATCCAATCAAATTCACATATTCTGAATTCACTGCTTAATCAGAAATCAATTCTACCATTGCCAGAATATTTCTATCCCACAATCTTGTTATTCATCCTTCTACACTTCCATTTCCACAAATCATGGATCAGAATACTCTTTCTAAAATTGTATTGGTCCCTGATTCTCCTCTCACACCCATGGGTGGTGAAATCAAAATTTCTTGCTTAGCATCTTTTTAAGATGCATATACTAAGAAACTTCTTCAGATGCTTCTAGCATCAAGGCCTCCTAGAACAATTTTTCCATCTCCCTTAGGACAATTCAATAACATTCTTATAATTGAGGAAGAATCTCTATTCTATTTTGAAGCTAATTTGCAAGATATTGCTGAAAATCTTCTACTTATCCACAACTTGCTGATTCATCATTTTTTCACAAAATTTAGGTGAATTATCCCAAACCAGCCCCTTTACCAAAACCAAAAACCTCACCACCTCTAAAACCAAAGACAACTAGAAAACCAAAAACATCACTAGCCCTAAAACCAAAAACATCCAGAATACCACCCACTATTCCCATAAAACAAACTATCCATACAAAACCAAAAAGAAAACCTAGAATTCCACCTCTTAAAGTTCACAAAAAGACTTCTTTTCCTCGATAAACTTTACATTATGAAGAATAAATGGTTAGAATGAATGCTAACACTGAAGCCATTTTTAAGAAGCAACCTCCTCTTTTTCCTAACTCTTACACCCCACTTTCAAAGATCGCATCAATATCATTTATCTTTTAGCCTACAAAGATCCATTTTTACCCAAAGAAGCACCCACTTACATTCTAAAAGAACCTATTTTAATTCCTCCTCTTCTTCCAATTAGAATTAAGAAAGTTGTTTCTAAACCCAAATCATCTCCCACACAATGCTCATCTTCCACAACAACAAATACTCCTTCAACACCTACTCTTTCTTTTGATGACCCCAATTTCTTTCCTCTAACCTATAATAGAGAACCAAGAAACCGACTGCTATATTTAAAATTTACTTCTTCTTTTTCTGACTACAATCATTTTTTATGTTGTTACTTCATTGTCATATGCTTATTCTGTTGTATTTTAAACTGTAATAGTGTCTCTTTCTGTGCAATATAGTTGTATAATATCAATTTGATGTACAAAGTTTTATCATTTTAATGCAATCTCTTATTCCCTTTTACTTCATTTTTTTATTATGACAAAAAGGAGAGAAAAATAAGAGAATGTTAAAGAAAAATAAAAGAATGTTAGAAGAAAAATAAGAGAAGAGAAATAATTTCTTCAGTACATTTAGAGTACATGTATTCAAGGGGAGCTTACCCATGTAGGGGGAGCCCCACTAAGAAGCATATTACATATATTACATATTCTAAAATTTTTATGAAAGTTTCATCACTCAAATGTTTTGTCATCATAAAAAAGGGGGAGAATGTTAAGTTTAATCCCTTTACTAAGCTTGATTTTGATGATGAATGAGATTAAACAACTTCATTTTGATGATGAACAAACAAATGAGTAAAGAATTAAGGTATTAACAAATTACTTTCCAAGTGTTATAGT
>JAYJMB010013867.1:0-25965 GCA_036873735.1 Pouteria campechiana
AAAATTATAAAAATAATATAATATAATTTTAAAAAAATCTAAACTATAGGTATTAATTAAAATATATAGATCTTTTATTATAATACTATATTACTTTAATTCATCTTTTTATTCCATTAAAAATATTAAAATTAAAAAATATATACTATTAGACCGAACCGACTCCGGTCCGGTTCTTATAACTCTTTACAACTTCACTTGAAAAGGAACTAGATGATGCAAATTGACTACTTAAAAGAGGCTTTTGAGAATGACTTGACAATAACTCAGCAGTAACATATTGAATTCAGTACAATAACAAATTGAGTACCAGTTTACAGGATTCCTGTTGGTCCAAAGCCAAGCAGCCGGCCCACATGGAAATGGTAAGGGGAGCCAACAATCTCAATCACATCTCAGTTTCACGTGCGCATATCATCTACAAACATTACACATATATTGTGCTTCTGGACCTAACATCTTTTTAACATCATCATTCACCTCTTGTCTGTGAAACTTTCCATACACGACTTATAAACACTCTTCTAACTTTCTATGAACGCATCTTAAGCATTGTGAAGCTTTCCATACACGCCTTTTTATCAGCAGTTTCTCCTCTGTAAAAGTGGGATCCTGGCAATCGACATAAACAAGCTTAGAATATGTGCATTGCGTGTGGATGGATACCAATTCAATATGTGCATTGCGTGTGGATGGATACCAATTCATGTAGGCATAATATCCTTTTTCTCTTTCGTTTTTTTTTTTTAATTTTTATTTTCTTTTACTTTTTGTGCAACACGTGTTCTCGATTCCGTCAGTTGGTAGTGTTTCATTTTCAGTCCGTGAATGTGGGACCCATCTCACCATTGTTAGATGCTTTGAACTGTCCACTTTCAAGCTGAAAAGAAAGATATATGAAGTGATAGATTTGAGTTTTGGGGCAGCCACCAAGATAACCCTTTGTTTATTTCTTTCTTTCGTTCCGGCCGGCCCGTATTAACAATGCATTCTTATACACTCTTCTACTTTAGCTGTCCGCTTAGATTCATGCGGAGGGATTGTATTAGCAATGCACTTTTCTACCTTCGTTGTAGACTGCTTTGACATCTTAATTACCATAATAATATTATATTTTCTTATTTTTATCTATACTTTTAATTATTTTTTCTTATATTTTTATTAAAAAGGCTATTAATGTTATTCTCTACCACATTTTTTTAATACAATCACTTTTTAATACACTCTATCCAAATTGACTCAATTCATGATTTTATTATGTATTAATTTTTTTCCTTGGTCTACTTTTACCATATACATCTCTCCATGCAATTCTTTACACTAAATCCATTGTGTGACTATTAGGGGTGCAACTTAGCCAGGTTTTAATGATTTGAATTTTGCTTAAGATAAAATATGAATTGTAAAAAGGTTTGAATTGAAAATAATATATAACATGAAGCTTAATTTAAAGTTCAAGAGCCCGGACTGAACCCAAATCAAAGTCAAACTAGAAACAAAGTTAGAGCCCACCTGAATTCCACCCCTAGTGACTGAGTTATTCCCTCCTTTGGAGTTTTGGTGCTTGTTTGGTGCATGAAGTAGGAATCTCAAGCAGTACGGTTGGGTTGCACATTCATTTAAAGAGCTTCTAATATCTATTGGTGGATATTTGTTATCTATAAAGCCATCATACCTTATGTGAAAACCTTGAGGGCAAGAAGAGATTGAGGCAACATGCGCTAGTTGAGTCCATAGTGTCAATCATGATCCCATCTAGAGGGCATCGATCCAGTGATCGTAACCATCTGATCTGACTACTAAGTTAGCCCTGATAATTAATTTAGTTTCTACCGTGTAGGTCAATTTCACCAACCTTTGTATTGCCAGAATTGAAAGTGGGTATCACCCACCTTGCAATTTCGGTGGTCTTTAAGTAAAAATATATTATAATATTTATAAATTAGATTTTAGTTTAGATTATTCAAAAATAGATTGAATTAATTAAAATAATTTAAAAATAATTTTTAAAATTTTACCTAATTGTAATTTGATTTATAAAATTATATTAAATTAAAAAGTTTAATACAAAAATTATTTACCTATTCTTCGCATAAGTAGTAATTGTATGAAAGTAATACCCTCATTGACAATCTCTAGAGATTGCTAATAGTCAACTAAGTTATGGTCCCATTTTTCAGCCTCGTAAGGTTAATTTATTGGCATCTATAGTATGAAATATCATATTCACACATATTTTGTAAATTCACATTTGCATATACATCTGTTCAGATTATATAAGATCCAGATTGATGGTCATATATAATCTACATTCATATTTATATCTATAGTATAAAAATCTACATTTCCTTTTATGATTGCAGTATAAAAAACTATACTTCCATTCAAAATATTTTAAAAGTTTATCTTGTCCACATCTCATTAGTTTATATTTCAACATTGATGAGGAACATTAACATGTCGAGGCCTCCCATCCAATGCACTGATAATAATAAAAACAAAAATGTAGCACCATGTTCTCTTACTAGTTTTGTCCCCGTTGCTGCCCAAAAAAATATGTTAATATTTTACTTTTACATAAAATAAAAGAAAGAATGACCCAAATAAGATAATTAAAAAAACCTCTTAAAAATGAACAAATTAATCAATATACAACTAAATCATATAACTTAATAACCATCTATTAAAGATTTGACAAATATAAATAAAATAATAAAATGAGACACAGAGATTTGTAAACTCCTCAAACTTGAAACTCAATATATTATAATGTACAGTTTTCTTTAGTTAATCTTTTATACAAGATCATCCTAAATAATAATAAAATTTAACTAGATTAAGTATAATGGCAATGATAAGCATTATAAACAAAAAATATAATAATTACAAAATAAATGAAATCATAAATAAAGAAAAATGATATTAAATAACAAATTTAGAAAAGAATATAGATTATACCACCATTTTCTAATAAGCTTGCTTGCTTCTTTTCTTTTTCTTGATTTATTAATTCTTTATCTTCATCAATTGGATCAATATCATCTCTTATACAAGTTGCATTCTTTTGTACAATACCAAATGTATTTGCAAGCATGTTTTCATTGCTTTGCTCCCTTTAGCACATGTCTCATAAAAAATCTTAAGTGATTCATCATCCATATTGTATAAATCTCTAAAACTTACATAAAAAAATATTCCATCTTTTATCCAATTGATCTTTCACATAAAACAACTTTCTAGCTTGAGATGCTAAAATAAAAGGGTTATCATAAATATTAACTCCAATATATATCTATCATAACTGGACCCAAAAATAGCATAATTAAATATCATTTCAAAATTTAGGGGTGAGTCTTCCAAAATCTATCACACTTGAGATGCCACATAATCATAAAAGCATCCACAAGTAAATCTCTCAAAAAAAAGGAAATCATTTAATCTCATAAATGAAATAAATTCTATCAATAATTGTTGAACCAAATGGTATATATGGCAAACCACTAAGTTTTGATGATGAGCAATAATATATGAGTGAACACTTGTGGTACTGAAAGTTGTGTTCCCAAGTATTGCAGATACAGATATAAATGATATACAAGGAAGCAACTCAAATACAATAGAAATGTATATAGAGAATGCATCAGTAAGCAAAGTCCATTGACTAAAAGAATACAAGAATGTTTAGAAAGAATGACACTGAAACTTTAAAAAGAAGGCACAAAGTAAGTATATCTATAGCTATGACATTCAAGCCTCAATAAGTGATGGAATAAATCTCCTATAGATAAAGTCAGTATCAAATAGCATCTGCCTCAGACAGTTTCAGACAAATCATTCCACGGACAGGTTAGATAAATTGCCTATGCACAACATCTATTCACAAACACAAAGACAAATTCAGATTGTAGAAGTAGAGATGAAACTGAGTTGAACTCAGACAAATGAAGAGCCAAAAATGGAGTTGAATTAATGAAGCATTTGTCTCTCATATAAAATCTATCAAAACACAAAAAGATCAAGGAACTTATCTACAATCCTATAGATGATGCAGAAGAGGAAGTAAAAGTGGCATAGCCACCATAGATGAATAGCTTACTTTGTCTGTCATCTTCATTGGTAAGTTCGTCCGCCACTTGCAACAAACAAATCATCAGATGAACTGCTGAAGAAATGATTTATCTATACATCTATATGATTCGTCTGTTACTTGTAACAGACAAACCAATAGACGAACTATTGGAAAAAAGATTCTTTTGTGCCTCCACAATTCGTTTATTACTTATGACAGATAAACCAACAGATGAACTAGTTGAAGGACTTCGTCTGAGCCTTGCAAATTCGTCTTCAGCTTTCTACAGACAAACCAACAGACAAAGTCAATTCGTTTGCTATGAAGAAGCCTTGTTTGCACTAATAAGAATTGTTTATTACTTACAACAGATAAACTGATAGACAAAGCTACTTCATCTAGTGACAGAAACTTTGACTAATGAATAATAAAGAGAATAACTTCGTTTGCGCCTCTACAATTCGTCTATCACTTACAACAAACAAACTAAAAGATAAAATAAAAATGCTGCAATGATATCAGATAAATTTATAAAGACTAAGTTGTCTATCATATAAATCTACTCAAAGCCAATTTATCTGTTACTTATAGGAGACAAATTAGGACTTGATCAGACAAAGCCCTCAAACAAACTATGGCTGAATCTCTATGATATATCATGATGAGTAGAAGCTAATTATACCAGACATCGCTGGTTGTACTCTCTGGTTAAACTTTTATTTGAAAAAAATCTTATTAAACACCGGGCAAATCAAGCTTAGCTAAAGATGAAGAGAAATTCAATGGAAAATAGTCTTCACTTTGACAAAGATTATAAATCTCAAAGGTTACATCCCTTTAGGCTTAATGAGCATCTTTCCAAAATAATGAAAGAGTCAGTCATGCAGAAAAGTCTTTATCCAGTGTTTGCCAAAATTGGAAAGGAATTTTCTTTAAGGATTGTGCTGCAGGCTTTTCAACTATAATGAGTTTACCAAGAATGCAACTTTTCAATGGGAGAAAATTCAGAACAGTCTTCAACATTCAAAGAAAGCCAACTACCTTCAACAGATAAAAATTTCTAAAGTAATATAAAGGTAGTGCATTGTCAACAAAGAAGGTTGAGGAAGCGAAGAGAAAAATGAGAATAAAAGTAATGTCCCTCAATTAGATAATGCTTCCTCCTAAATAATCAATCTCCATTGCGCTAATAGAGGAAGAGTCATATAGATCTATCTTAATCATATTTCTGGAGTATTAATATCTAATGTGCTTCAACAAGTAATCATTTATATGTGCTTAAACTATGTACAATTTAGCCTAGTAAAAGAGGCAAATTGATGTACAAACTGAGTGCTATTAATTGCTATGTGAGTTTATGGTGAGCTCAAGAAAACCACATTATATGAGTTATTGGTGAGCTTTGGAAAAACAACAAGTTTATTGGTGATCTTCGAAACTAGTGAGTTTTCTAGTGAGCTCATGAAAACTAGAAGAGTATTGAGAACACTTATTTATGCCCTCTAGAGTTGAAATCTAGAGGAGTGCTAGGAGCACTACTTGTATTTCTATTATTGGATATAGTGGAACCTAAGGCACAATTTGATTACTTTTAGAAGAGTGGACGTAGGGACGGAGTGCCCAGACCATTATAAAAATTGCTGTGTGTATTTCTTGCTTGATCACTTTACTCAGCATAATACTATCACATACATTATTACACACACACACACACAAAATAACTTGCTTAAAAAGAGAACAACTAAAGAAAGCAGAATCTGTGCATGAAGCAGACATCATAATTGTGCGAACAACTATGAAAAACACATATGCATTATAATATCATTTTCGCTCAACACATTAATTTTTATTTGGCCATAATTTTTATATGCTCAATTCACCCCTCATTGAGTTATCTACTACATGGGACCAACAAGTGGTATCAAAGCAGGCTTCGCAAGTTAATTTTGACTACCAGAATTTAACTTGTGAAGAGAATCCCATGGCCAAATAGTTCTATAATACTTCTGCTCAGAGATAAGTTATTTATAAACTTTTATACATTAATGATATCTATTATAGATTCTAAAAATTTGAAATTCTTGTCTCCCACTAAGTTTGATAGAATATCCATATGTAGCTTTGTTAAAGATACATGAGAAATTATGTGTGACAAAGCTAACAAGGTCCAAAAGACCCAAGCAATTGACTCTATGCAGGAGCTGCAAGAATAAGAGAAATCAGAGGAATCAACTTACGAGAAATCTAGAGAAGCTAAAGACAATCAAGTAAGCTTTTCTCAATATCATAGTAATTCAAGACAATGAGGTAGTTCTCAAATCAAAAGTCTTTAACTTTCAAGAAATTTATAATGATCTTTAAAATTTTGATTAGACTACTATAAAATTGAAAGTATATTATTTTGAATCATTTATGCATGCTCCATAGAATATGTTCTTCATTGCTTCACTTATGCATGTGATATAAAGTCAAGAGATTAGTCACATAAATCTTTGTAAATTAAAATCTTCTGATCATAAGTGAACCAATATCATGCTCTCAGATAGTTATACATATCTTGAATAAAAAATAAATTAAAAATCACATTATCTCAAATTTTGCTCATAGACAAAGTCACTACTTTGTCTGTAGGTTTTTCTGAAGCCACCAAATTCATCTATAGCCCTCAAGATTAGACTCGATAAAAATCCCTTTTTTAACTTCATCTCAGACTCACCTTTTGCATTCACTATTGGCGACAAAAATTCCCTTTTTAGAAGAAGATGATTCAAATTTCTATTGCTTCCTTCTTCACTCCTTGTCTTCTTAGCACTACTTTTTATTTGCTTATCTCGCTGCCAAGAACCCCTAAGCTCTCCCACATTAAAACCCTAAACCTCGACTGATGGAGATGGAAAATTCAAGAACTGCAAAGATGACTCCAACTGCAGAGATGACTCCAACATACACATCAGGTAGAAGAAGAAACAGAGAAGAATCAAAAGAAATGCAATATTGAAAAGGATGAGAATATTCATATCATCAGGTGGTACAATCATTGAGAAATTTAAAGGGCTAAGATAATAAAAAAGGGTTAGAGAGAAGAAGAAGAAGAAGAAGAAGAAAAGGAAGAAGCAAAAACTGAGGAACATGTGCAAACAAGCACAACAACAACAAAAGAAACAATAGCGCGGGAAAAAGAGACAACAACAACAATAGCGGAACCTAGAAGAAGAGGAAGAAGCAAGAAATAAGGAACATGTGCAAACAAGCACAACAACAACAAAAGAAACAATAGCACGGGAAAAAGAGGCAACAACAACAACAGCGGAACCTTCTCCCCATCACAGTCAAATCCCATCTCCTTTTAGACCAATTCATTCACCTCCAACAACCCAACATATTCTACAAAATCCTGAGTCTCTACATCATTGTCCAATTCCATCTTCTTCTAAACCTACTCATTCATCTCCACCAAAAGCAGGCTCCTGAATAATAAAATGTTTGTTGAAACCATGACTATTAGGATGAACTCATTGGATAAAAAGATGGATACCCTATTCTCTCTAATTGAATCCATCAAAAGTCAAAAGAAGCCGACTCCTGTCTCACTAGTTAGGACTGTTCACTTCTCACTAGCTTCTCCATCTCACCATTCAGTTCACTCCTCTCCTACTCTATCTCATCATTCACTTCACTTCTCTCCTACTCCATCCTTGCCACATCACACATCTCACAAATCTCCACCTTCCACTCACCCCATTACCATAGATCCTCCACTAGAATCTCCTAAGTTTAACTTTGTGTCTCCTATATCTGAGTCAACAATTCCCATAAGTAAAATCTTAAAATCTTTAAAATCTATCTCAAAAAAACATTCATCCCAAGAAAATCACTCTTCACCTTCATAAACAATTAATCAGTCCACTTCATTCAAACTTCAAAATCCTCCCTTCCATCTTTAGTCACCTCTCAAACACCTCTCTCTCCTTCAAAAACCAGTCAACCCAAATTACCAGAAGTCATACCTTCCTCATCTACAACCTATCAAATTCGGTATCCCAAACTCCCAAAACACACTTCTTCAACTCCTAAAAATCAAAAATTAAAAATGACCTTAGAAGAAATTGAACGTAGACAATTAATAAACGAAATGGTTGCCTTCACTTTTCAATCACAAGAAAGATCCTTCACTCTTTTTGATATTTCTTTTTCAAAATTTGAAGATCAAGATTATCTTGATAGCATAATAATAATGAAAGGTCAAACTAAAGCTTTCAAACCTAAAACTCTTCTATATGGTGATAAAATCATTGATAAGATACTATATGAATTCACCTAACCATCACCAAATACTACTCATTCTGTTGAACCATCTCATTCTATAACACATTAATCTTCTTTTAGTTCTAAATCTTCTATAAGGATCAAAGTTCCAGTCTCCAAGCCCTCAACAAAAAATACACACAAAGATGTCTCTAAATCTCTTCCCCCCAGCTCAATCTCCATGACTTATGCTACTCTCAAATATCAAATGGATGCCAATATTGTAGAAATTCATCATGGTAAGCCTCCTCCACCATGTACATCTAATATTACATTCAACCCATTTCATGTAATAAAATTCCACACATTTGATCGAGATACAATATTTGCATTCAAGCTAAATTCTAATGCAGTAACACCTTATTAACAGCATGCATGTATTTAGAAAATCCAATGCAACACTATTGGAATTTAAATAAAATAAATTTACACATCCTAATCAAACTAATATATATGATTTAATATAAATTCCTGTGCATTTAAATTAAATACATGGGATAGTTAATCTAATGCATAGATTTCATCCATCTAAATCATGCATTCAAACCCACATAGATTTGGCACATTAATTCATAAAAATATAATCAATGTGCTCCAATCAATTCTAATGCATCAATTCCATAGTTGATGTACTAATAATCTAATGCATTAATCCATAAATCTAATCAATGAATTATTATTTTTTTAATCTAAATCAACCCCCATCCATCTACTTACCACTCTAATGATCCACAAAGGAAAACAATGGCAACACCCTTTATGCTTTACAGTAGAGCCCCCACTACAACAACTATGCCTATTTTTCCCTTACACATTTCTCTATTTTTTATTATAGCGGAAGAAGTTTCTTACTATGATCGCAAAATTACCCCTTTGGTTTTGCTCATAAAATGAAAGCGATTCCCTCTCTCTAATTATGATTGTAACTAAGGAGAGATAATCTCTCCCTTGTCTCACAACTATTCGAATAAGGGGGGAAACTGTTAGAGCTTATTATCTTGTGGATCTCATGGTCTAAAGCAAAAAATAATTAAACATAAACCAATCTCATCCATTTGAACCTTGAACCCTTGATTCTACTCTCATTGAGCATAGTTCTAATCATCCAAGCTACACGGGTTATTGAGATTAAAATAATAATAAATCCTTTAAATTTTAAAATTTATGGTCAACATGTCAATGGTTTGGTCCACGATGGATGGTCAACCTTACACATTAGATGGTTAAAAAGTCAATAACCAAAAATTCAAGTTTTGATAAATCAGCACAAAAGACAAGTATGCATTATCTCTTAGTTATTATATCCTCCCCACCATACAAAGGTTTTATCCTCAAAACTTATGATACCTCTATAAACAAAAGAAAAATCAAGGTAAAGCTATCACATGTCTTCTTCAAGTTTTCACGTGGCTTCACTCTCACTGTAGTTATTGTAATGCCCCGCACCCCACCCTATGCGTTTTGACCATGCCACTCCAGGGCCGATGCGGAAAGCTATTATTTCATTTCCCTTCTTTATAAGCTAAGGGAAATATCTATTCTAAAATCTGGCAAAGACTACCCTATATTATGAACATTTATACGTGATATACACATATAAATTCAATTAAAATTTACATTTCTATAATCAAATGATAATTATATTTAAAATACCCAGACCCACACTCATAGCTCAGCCTAAGATCTGAACTAGATCATGATGACAATGTTCAACCCTAGAATATACCATTATATCACAACATCATAATTAAATGAATATGACATGTCATACACCATTAAACTATACATTATAAATCACATATAATTCTTAATTACAATCATACTACAATTTAATCAAAGATAATTATATCTACATCAGAAGATTCCAATCCCAATTTATATACCATTAGATATGTCTTCATATCTTTACTCTCCAGTCCCAGTCCTCAGTTGGGAGTCTCACCTAGCCTATTAACTAAAAATTTAATATAAGAAGGTGCGAGTCCGGGTAACTCAGTAAGTAGAAAGAAATATAAAATAATAATAAAACAAAAACCACATGTTCTTATTCAGAACATGAATACAAACTATTAAAGAATCATAGTATGTATATACATTTTTAGGAGGCTCGCTTCCTCCTCTATTAACTATAATGCTCGACGCCCTTCAAGCATATACAACCATAACCATAAGCGCATCCACTAGACACCTCACATTACTTCCTATTCTAGCCACTCTGGGCTCATAATACAAGACTAGGTGCCACAGAGATACCATACACACCAAAACTATGCCATATAGGCATAACTTCATAACTGTACCATTCAGGTACCATATACAATCTCACTTATCCAGGAATGCTTCTCATTCCATTATTATATACATTTACATTATCGCTATCATGGAATATTCTCTATTCCGTTTATTAGAACAACACATTCACGTTACACAACGAACATTAACCCTTGGACAGAGGAATACTCACTATCCTTTTTTAATTCATACAATCATCATTTTAAGTACAATTCAAGAATACACCTTATTCCCTATAAATTTCATCATCCATATTATCATAAAAGCCTACTCGACTTAGGATAGTTATTATCCTTATCAATTCAATATGCATAACCTTATGCATATCAACATTCACAACCATAGACATGCTCATTTATATATAACACTAGGATATTCTTAATCCCTATTATTTAGACATTCATACACAAAAATAAGCTTAAATAAATGGGATACTCTCTATCCCCACAATTACATGTCTATATAATAATTCAAATATAATCTATTTAATTCTAGGTATGTTCTCTATCCCCATCTTTCATGTGCTCACAAAATTTGACAACATTACTCTTTAAAATAACATAAGATATCCATAATCCCCAAACAAAACACATATGCTCAGAATAAACATAAGATAACCACTATCCCCATCTATTTATTCGAATCAATCAGGGGGCTGCCTACTTACCTTAGGCCTTTAGCTCCAACCACATTCGTCAAGCTCTTTACCTTTTCATCTTTCTTCGATCATCTTGTATAGGGCCATAACCCCATTTACTTAACCATTTGTAATCATGTACTCAATACAATATATAAATATTTCTTTCATAGCCAATCTCGGGTTATGATCATTAAACGTGTGATAAACACTAATCAAACTAGAGTTTCTCCACAATTATCACAAGAACCCTGCTTGTTTGATATATTTATCCGGTATCTTATATGATTAACATTTAAACAATATATAGACAACTCAATTAAGCTTTCAATCTATTCAATCCATGACTTACATAATCCATATATAAAAACCTTTTTAAACCCTAACTAGGGCATAATCATAAATTCAATTTTTTACTAGTCCAAATCACTCTATACATATTCTAAAATATTATAATCATACCATTAATCATTTGACCCATGATTATTTCAATAAAAATTAGAAAATTCCCAATTTCCACTATGTATGAAAACCCTAATTCAGCGAAATCCAAAATTTCTCATGCCAAATCCTAATAATCACTCTATTAACTCATTTCCCTCATGAATTTATAAGCATATACATCAATTTAAGCCCCCAAATCCACTATTTCCAAAACCTTAAAATCAAAAATCTGAAATTTGGTAAAGAGATCAAGCTTACCTCCACTTTCAAGCATAGCCGTCCTCCCTAATTGAATGACCAAGCTCCCAACTCCACATTACACCTTCCATTTGGAGAAAATCCACTCTTTCTTTCATTTCTTCTATTTTTTCATAGTTTAACTGGGTGAAAATTGGGTTTAACTAAAAGATCACAAGTTTATTTAGCTAGGCAACATGATTTCCTGGCTAAAATGGCCAGAAATCAAGTATAACTAGGCTAGGGTAAAAGAATGGGACGACTCAGAGAAAATGGGAGGAAAAAATGCATCAAAAAGTTAATTTTTTTACTTTTATCAACGACTGGAGCCACGATGCCGAGCTCACTGCTATCTCCTCTTGCCATTGCTTTTCACCAGTGCCACGACGCCCATTCTGGCGTCGCCTATGATAATTCGCTAGCTTTCACTATTTTTTTTGATTTTTCATCTTTTTCAATTATTCTTTTCCTTTTCTTTTTTCATCAGTTATCCACATAAAAAATAACATAATTGCATCCAAATTTGCCTCAATTAACTTGTAAGCATGCTACATAATCATGTAAATATGATTTTAATTAGCACGATTCCATGAAACTTGTAAGCAGTTCATACATACTTGAATCATTTCATTGAAAAATCACATTTCTCCATTAGTCAACACAGAATTAACCCAAAAGAAAACCCTAGGTGTTACAGTTACTCCATTAGACAAGAACATGCTTGACTATCCTTCCTTTCTTTTGATTATCTCAGACATTGAGTATTTGAACTGACTGTTCTTAGTATATTAGATCCTCCTTGAAGTGAAACTACTTAGCATTTAACACATGCAAAGAATCCTACACAAACTTTCTCAGCTAAGAGATATGAAAGATATTGTTGACTCTAGATAACAAAGGCAGTAAAGCCATTGAATGAATTAAATCTAACTGATATGTGACTCCACCAATAGCCTCCAATTAAGTAAGGACTTAGCTCTTCCTTCATTTCAAATTTTATAACCCTATAGGTAGGCGAGATGTTCAAAAATACATGTTCTCCAACTACAAATTAAAAATCTTGGATGCTTTTTGATTAATCTAACTATATTTGTTGCCTACTGAATCATCTTAGGTGCCAATAGTTTTCGCTTGCTAACCTTATCCCAACATAGTGGCGTGTGACATCTCTTATTGTACAAGACCTCAATAGGAGCCGTATTGGCCCCAAAATGCTCTGAAACAACTTGTACCCCTGACGGTAGGTTGTATGGTTAAACAGGAATCCAATCATGATGAAGAAAATAGATGGGATGTACAAGTGCAAAAAATAGAATATAGTGGAAGCACACAAGAATACAAAGTAATAAGAACACAAGGAATTATAATAGTTTGGGACCCCTTGGCACCTATTCCACTCTAAAAGTTTCCCCAACCTTGAGTTCCCCTAAACTGTGTGTAATCACATCTCCCTTAATTTCCAAAGATCACTAAGAACTCATACAACCTAATTTCCCATGAGCTAACCAGAAACTCATATACACTGGTTTTCTTTGAGCTCACTAGCAACTCATACAACATTGGTTTTCCCAGAACTTACCAACAAACTCATATAATTTAGTTTCTAGAGCTAATCGACAACTCATATAATATTGGTTTTCCTAGAGCTCACCAACAAACTCATATAATCTGGTTTCCAGAGCTAACCAACAACTCATATAATGTTGGTTTTTTTAGAGCTTACCAACGAACTCATACAATCTAGTGTTTAGAGCTTACTAGTAACTCCCCCTTTCAAACATAAACATGTATAGATAAACTATCTTTAACTAGGCTTAAGTGTATACACAACTAAAGTTAAAGTACAAATGATAAAATAATAAACCTCATTGTGCGTTAGTTATCCTCTAAAGGAAAAGATGGATCTTTGAACGCTCTGAATGTTGAAGCTTGTTGAAGCAATTGCACCTTTTGGAATCTTGAGTTCTTAAGATTGATCATTATTGAACGTACTCAAGAGACTGCTTCTTCTTCATTGAAACTATCTATTTATAAGTTCTGAATCTATTCTAGTCGTGAATGACTACTTTTAGCAATTTTTTGACTATTGCAAATTATGTTTTCAACATTCAACATAATATGCCTTATAAGCTTGCTTTAGAACTTTTAAGGTTAAACTTCAAAACTTCTAAAGATCAATTGCCTTGTTAGTTACCCTTGATGCATTAATTTAGAGATTTTGAAGCTCTCTTTAAGGCCTTCTAAACTTTGGCTCGGTTTGAACTTCATTCCAATGATCCACTTCAAACTATCTGAAGTTGGTCTTTCATCCTCCAAAGTTCCTTCTGGTAACTAATGATTCAACAACTACATTTTCCCTTTTGTTAATCATCTGAAGCATCCTTTAAAGATGCTCTAAAGCTTGCAACACTTCTGAATAAACTCTAATTGTTCCTTTTGATTTTTGAACCATAGATTTCTTCCTTTGAACATGTTCTATAGCTCAGATGTAACTTTTAGACCTTTTGACCTTATATGCATCCAAGTTTCTTTTGAAACTTCTTTTGGACTTTGAAGCTTCTTCTTCCTTTTGAAGCTTCCCTCTAAATCTAGAGTTCTCCTATTGAAACCTCTAGATGCCACTTTTGGACTTTTGAAGCTTGCGTTAGTCATCTGAAGCAAATTTTAAAATTTTCAAAATTGGCTTTCAAATCTTCTAAACTTGTCTGAGTCACCTTTGTAGCTTCTTTTGAGTTCAAAAATCTCAACAATATTTCATTAGCTTAATTCAAGTCATTAATAAGTTTTGTTAATCATCAAAACCAAATACCTAGGGTCAATATTCCAATGCTTGCCTGATAACTATTATTATAGAAAAACTCTACTATTGGCAAATGACGATCTCATGATCCTCCCATGTCTAAAACATAAGCTTGTAACATATCCTCTAAAACCTAGATCGTTCTCTCAAATTTTTCATATGTTTGTGGATGATATGCATAACTTAAGTGCAACTCTGCCTCCATCAATTTCTACATGCTCTGCTAGAACTCTAAGACAAATTAGTGATCTTTATTTGATAAGATCAAGATAGGTACACTATGAAGCCTGATAATCTTTTGTATACATGAATCTATAATTTGATGCATATTGGAGCTCATCTGGTATAGTAGGAAATAGATTGACTTGGTAAGTTAATCTACAACTAGCTAGATTGCATCAGAACATGTCTAGGTAAGTGGCAAGGTAGCCACAAAGTCCATGGTGATGTACTCCTACTTGAATTCTAGAATCTCTAGTGGGTGCATCAATCCTGCCTGTCTTTGATGATCAACCTTAATCTTTTGACACACCAAGTATTAAGCCACAAACTAAGCAATCTCCCTCTTTATGTTGTTCCATCAAAAGTTTTCTTAAGATCTCTTTACATCTTTGTACTATAGGATGAATAGAGAACTTTGATTAATTCACGTTTTGAAGAATCTCTCAATAGAGACTATCTAAACTTGGCATCACCAATCTAATTTAGAATAATAGAGTTCCATCTAATCCATATATAAACTCAATTCTATCTCCCCAGTCCAACTTGTCAATGACCTTTTGAACAAATGGATCCTATTTCTATGCTACCTTAACCCAATCAATGAGTATTGGCTTAATTTGCTGAGCATATAGCCATCTCACCTCTACCAAAGGCAACACCTCAAGCTGGAAACTTTCTATCTAATGGATCAATTGCATCTGATCTATGATTAGAGCTACCACTCTTGCAAAGGACTTACGACTCAAGGCATTTGTTGCCACATTAGCTTTACCAGGATGTAATAGATGGTGACATTATAATTCTTTAATAACTCCAATCATATCCTGTCTCTAAGATTCATTTCTTTTTGACAAAAAATATACTTAAGACTTTGATGGTTGGTGAAAATCTCTATCTTTTCTCCATACAGGTAGTGTTGCTAGATCTTTAAAGTAAGCACAATAGTTGTTGGCTCTAAGTCATGTATGGGATAATTTTACTATACAACTTCAACTGACAAGAAGCATAAGCAATTACCCTACCCTTCTACATAAGGGCACACCCAAGACCCTTCCTGAAAGTATCACAGTATACCACAAAATTATCTCCACTGTCTAGCAACACCAACACAGCAGGTGTAGTCAACCAATTATTTAACTCTTGTAAGCTTCTCTTGTAATCTTCTAGCCATACAAATTTAGCTGGCTTGTGTGTTGAGTTAATGGCACTACGATAGAGGAGAAATCTTCCAAGAAACATCTGTGATAGCCTATCATTCCTAGGAAGTTACAGACTTCAATCACAATAGTAGGTCTCTCCCAGTTTTCAACTACCTCAATCTTCTTTAGTTCTTCTAGAAACCACTTCATCATTAATCATGTGTCTAAGGAAAGAGTTGAAACCTAGCAAAAAGTCACACTTTTTAGCTTAACATAAAATTTTTCCTCTCTAAGAAAACAAAGCATATCTCTCAACTGCTCTGCATGCTCTTCTCTATTCTTGGAATAAAATAAAACATCATTGATGGAAATGACCATACATTCATTTAAGAATTGGAAAAATACTTAATTCACCAAATTGTTAAAAGTTACCAGAACATTTGTCAATCTAAAAGGTATCACTAGAAATTCATAATGACCGTATTGAGTGCAAAAAGCAATCTTGGGTATGCCTTCATCTCTAACTTTTAACTAGTGATATTTGGATAGAAGGTTAATCTTAGAAAAGATGATTGAACCTTGTAGTTTGTCGAATAAATCATCAATGCGAGGAAGAGAGTATTTATTCTTGATAATCACCTTGCTTTGCTCTTTATAGTTTATACATAACCTATGACTACCTTCATTCTTTCTGACAAAAAGAACTAGAGCTTTCCAAGATAACACATTAGGACCAATGAATTTTAGGCCAAGCAATTCTTGCAATTGCTCTTGTAGTTCCCTTAACTCTCTTGGAGTCATGTGATATAGTGCCTTGGAGATCAAACTTATCTCAAGAACCAAGTTAATCACAAACTTTATCTCCTTATCAAGTGGCAATCTTGGTAGCTTTTTTCGTAAGACATCTAGAAATTCATATGCTTACTAGAATATCCTTAAGCCTCTATCCTTCTCCCTTCACTATATTAACTACCACTGAATGGCCCTATTGTCCTTGTCTTGACATCTTCATTAGATGAGGATCTGAAATTAGTTGAGGCACCTTTCTTCAATTCCCTTCAAAGATAAACTCAATCTAATTCACTAAATGGATCTTAACCAATGTTATAAGAACCGAACCAATAACTAAACTGGCCAATGAGCTGGTTTGGTTTGAACCATTTAATCAAACCGGTTTGAACCGCGACATCATTATAATATAATTATGATGTCATAAAGTTTTAATCATTTTAAAAATAAGAAGAAATATTAATAATGCGCTGATTCAAAGATCTTTTTGTAATTCTTAATTTGAAGAGAGGAATTATCAAGTTTGAATCTATGAAGTGGACATGATGTGGATAACTTGCCAAGCTAGGGAGGTCTTCATAAAGAGTGATACCTTGGGAAACCCATCAAGTACCCTTATAGATTTGATGGATCAAGTGTCAAAACTTGAGCATATTTTAATATCATCGCTTATGAGTGATAAGAGTATTCAAGCTTCAGAAGCTTTATGCAAATAGAAAATTGTAGGAATTCTAAATTTATGATAAAGCACTGTTGTTTTTCAGTTATGTTGCAATGCTGAAGCAATTTTGGTAGACACTGCTAAGGTTAGAGCTATTGATATTGGTCTACAATTTTGATGTGGGGTGTGCAAATTTCATGCATTGGCTACCTTCCATTCTCAATTCATTCAAAATCCCAATATAAATATCAAAGAAGACACTTATTTTTAAGAAAGCTCCAACGAACAAAGGGTGCAAAAATCAGCTTCTAAGGCTTTAACAAGATGATAATCTCAAAACTGATTTTTTCTTTGAAAGTGTATCTAAATTGGAATGCAACACTTTAGGAATCAAAATTAGATAGTTTCAAAGCGAGAATGACAAGCTGAAATTGTATGAATAATCTAATTGCCAATTTAGGCCCTTTAAAATTTCCACCATCATAAATAAATTGGAGATGAAGGTTTAAAAAAGAAGTCTTGGGTGAGCCAAATCTCACTATGATGTGGGCATCAACCTGAGAATCAAGTCAAACAAACACTGAATCTAGAGGAGCAAAGCCAATTTTTCCATTGTTAGTGCACAAATAGAGGCAATGGAACTCATCAATGATAGCTACCAGATGGACACTCTCACCCCTCTTCATTTCATCCAGCCATCCATAGGATAATGCAGAGAAGATGTGAGGATATAGTGGAGATGCCAAAGTTGAAGAAGATGCAGACATTGGAGTTGGAAGGGATGCCAGAGACGCTTGAGCTATCGTTGTCCGTAATGGAGACATCGGAGTTGGAAAATGAAGTTGCCGAAGTTGGAAGGGACGCCGCTGTCATTGATGGCCACCGTTGTTGTCGATTGGAATGACTAGAAAGCTTCCCTTATTTCTTTGAGGTGAGATGAGTGACAGCGAGAGAAAGAGAGGGGGGTTTCCGACGAATGGATGTTTGATATGGTGACCAAAGACAAAGAGGGAGAGAGAGGGAGGGGGGGTTTTTGACAGTTGGATGTCAGAATTGGTGTGCCTTAGGATGGATATAGAGAGGGAGAGAGAGTGAGGGGGCTTTCTGATTGATGGCATCATCAATGGCCACCAAAGATGGAGAGGGAGAGAGAGAGGGGGGGGGGTGGTGTTTCCAACGGCTGACTATTGTCAATGGCCACCGGAGATGGAGAGAGAGCCAGAGAGGTAGCCACTGGAATGGGTTTGTCTAATTGGCTCGTTCACGATTAGGGCATGATGCACACCCTCGCAGGTAAGGTTTTATATTTTCTTTTTCCATCATTTTCTCTTTCCATCATTTTCTCTTTGTTCTTTTAATTTTAAGGGCAAACCAGTTCAACCCAGTTCATCGGTCGAACTGTGATTCATTCAATTTTTTAACATTGGACCAGACCAACCTTAATCGAATTGGTGCCTGAACCGGTCGGTGGTCAACCGGCCAGTTTGTTCTGGTTTTGATAACATTGATCTTAATCTTCCTCTCTTAGCAATTTATGTTAGCCACCAATTTGCCCATCCAGTCCATACCTAAGATAACATCCAAGTCTTTTATTGGCATTACCACCTGGTTGGCTGATATTACTATCTCTCCTATCTCAATACTTAATAAGATAAAATAAACATATCTGATTCATGAATAAACTATCACCCATAGGTGCTACTATCAACAAATCCTCAACCATCTTTCAAGAACATAAAGCATCTTCTTGAACAAACTCAGATGCTACAAAAGATCTATATGTTGTAGTATCAAATTAGGCATAAATTTAATGTCCATAAAGACAAATGATACCTGTCATGCTACTTGCTCGAGCTTAAGACCGCTTGAAGTTCAAAGCGAACACTGGAGCTTGCTATTGACATGATACACCTACTGCCCTTACCAAATAATTCTGATGTTATTGTAGCCCACCCATTGAAAAAGATGAACATTCCCTAGAGACATGATTAACTTTTCCATGTTAATGACACACATATCCTATTGTACAATCTTTGGCCTAGTACCCCATCTGTCCACACTTGTGGCACATCTCTTATTGGAAGTTACACTATCCAGAATGAAATCTTTTACATTCTCACACCTTCTAGGGGGCCTTCCTATCCTCTTAGACTTGGATCCCTTAGATTTAGATCCTTGTCCAAAACTCTGCACCTCTCACCTCTTAGATGACGGTTCTTCTCTCTGTAGGATTCTTTTGCTTGTCAAGGATACTTAGTGCCTCCTCTAGCTCTTTCTCTACTAGCATGGCTTTGTCCATAGCCTATTTGTACATTTGGAATTTAAACAACATAACTTTGCCTTGAATACCGTCTGCCAAGCCATCCTCAAACTTTCATCATTTAGCCTCATCATTAGCGATAGCCTCTAGGGTGAACTAAAGCAATGCAAAAAATTTGGTCTTGTATTGATCCACTGACATTGTCCTCCACTTTTTAGGCTTTCTGCTAAGATGGTCAAAGAAAAGTACTTTTGGTAGAAAGCTTCCTTGAATCTGCACCATGTAATCTCAACATTCTAGCTTTCAAATACCCAAATTTGAGTTTCCCACCATTGGTAATCGTCACCCATCAACTGGTAGGTGACAAAGTAAACTCTCTGAGCATCTAAACAATTCAAATAATCAAAAGCTTTACCCATAACATCCAACCATCTCTCCACAACAACACTGTCTCGTTGAGCAAATGCTAGAGGGTCATGCGATGAAAAGCTGTCGAGTACTTCTGATCATTGGTTGCTGAACTACTCCTAATCTCTAATTAAGCTACTAGAACTAGTTCATCGTTTCCTATTTGAGCATTCCCAAGGCTTCCTCTTGCGAATGCATCCTCTCTATCAAGGTTGTCCTACTTTTACTTGAACCTCTGCTTGTACCTGTACTTGTTGCATCCTCTAGGAGGATGATCTTGGCTAGTACTCAATCTAGACTGCATTGGTTGTTTCAGCATGGAATCTCCTTCCTAAGCACTCTCTATAGGGTTCATCTCTGTACAAAAGTTAGAATATTAAAAATTTACTACTTTCGCTAATAAATCTGCTTTTGTCTGAAATAGGCAAGTAGATCTAAATGAAATTCTCAAAGAAGAATGCATTGTGGCAAGATTTATATATCATCTAATCCTTCCACAATTTATATCTCTATACTTGTTTAAGGAATCCTTAAATGCAATCATCTATTTAAGGTACCAATTCCTACCCTAATCTCTTTTATTTTGCACTTAGTTCTCTCATTCATTAAGTTCATCTTAATACAAGTGTGATTTTTTTGATACCAACTATTATAACCCTAACCTAAAAATAATAGAATTAAATGTCATTTTAAAATCCAAGGGTGAATCTCCCAAGATCTATCACACTTTAGATGTCACATAATCACAAATCAACCATAAGAAAATCTCACAAATAAAAAGAAATTAGTTAATCTCATAAATGAAATAAATTCTATCAATAATCTCAAATACAATCCCATAAAAATCTAAAACATAAATAAATAAAATAAATTTCTTTAGGAAATCTATACCATATACTAAAATATATAAATCTCTTAATTATTTAATCATCTAACCCAATGTACACAAACATCTATTGGATAAAACATCTCATATTATATCTTGATTGGTTTGGTGGACCACAACATTTGTTGAGTCTTTCCTACTTAGCTTAATTTTGATGATGAATATAATTAAGCAGTTAACTTTTGATGATGAGTAAACATGTGAGTGAAGAGTTAAAAGGTACTAACTATTTACTTTCCAAGCGTTGTAGTGTTTATATGTAAAAATAGATTAAGGAGCATTAATTGTAATTTTATCAATTTTAAAGTTTATCACATTAAGCCTTCAAAAGAAGATAATTAAGGAATGCTCAAATAGAAAGCATCAGAAGAAATTTGAAGTTTTAAAAATATTTCAAAAAATATTTTTAACCCTCATTAGAAGTTTTAAAAATATATAACCCTCATTAGAAGTTGCTCAGAATCTCGTCCGAAGCTCATTCAATATTAATTCTAATCTTCAGAAGTATTTTAGAAGACAATGTGTGAAGCTAAGAAGCAATTCAGAAATGTTCAGAAGCATTTCAGAGAATATACATAATGCTAAGAAGCAATTCAGAACATCTCAGAAGTATTTAAAAAGATAAGGCGTGATACTCAGAAATGTTCACAAGCAATTCAGAAATACTCAGAAGTATTTTAGAAGACAAGGTATGATGATAAGAAACAATTCAAAAATACTCAGAAGTATTTCATAGATGAATTAGAAGTCCTTGGGAGACAAGGCGTGAAGTTTAGAACTACTCAGAATTACTTCAAAACCACTTCAAAGTCAAGTAGAACTTCTTTTAGAGACAAAGTGCACTCTCAGAATTAACTTCAAGATAGACTCACACTTTAGAGGTAGTTAAGAAGCTATCCAAAATCACTTCAGAAGTAAAACGCCCTAAAAAAATGATGTTTTTGCACTCAAAAGTTCACCAGTAAGAACTTCTAAATATGCTCATAAGTGAATTAGAACCAATGTAGAAGCAACACAAAATAACATTTTTGCACTTAGAAGTTTGTCAATAAAAACTTCTGAATACGTTCAAAAGTTACTCAGAACAAATGCAAAAATAATGCAGAAGACGTTTCTGCAATCAGAAGTTCAATAGAAAGAGCTTTATAAATAATTCAGAAGAAGCTTTTGCACTCAGAACCAAGTTAGAAGCAACTTCAAAGTCACACTCTGATTAAAAGCCAAGACAAGATTCAAGAAGCTTATCAGAGGCAGAATTCAAGGTTCATAAATTAACCTCAAAAGTTTTTAAGAAGTATCTCAGAAGATGTTCAGAGGTATCTTAAAAAAGCCAAAATTCAAGAAGCTCATCAAAGGAAAAATGCACACTTCATAAAAACCTCAAAAGCTCTTCAGAGGCAACTCAGAAAAAGCCAAGACTTAAGAAGTTCATCAGAAATAGAAATTCAATCATTCAGAAACTCTTTAAAAGTTTCTTAGAATCAAAATCATGACTGATGAATGTGATAGATACAAGATTCAGCCTTCAGAAGAATTTGAAATGAACAACCATGTAGAAATTCTATCATTACCAAAGCTCAAAAGTTCAACAGAAGAACTTTAGAAGTTTTGCACAAAATGCATAATGGTAATTGAAAGGTAGCTAAAGCTCAAAAGTTTCGAATACTTATCTCAGAAGTTCTTGAAGCTAGATAGAAAAAGAAAATAACGACGAGACTTTAAATCTACTTTTTCAAATGGTTGAAAAGCTACCCAAAATGCTCGCTATAGCTAAGATGTCTTCCATAGCTTATAAAAGGAAGATTCAAACATCTAGGAAAGATGATCTAAGAACAAGAGAGATAAGAAAGAGTTTACTCAAGCATTTACAAAAGCTCTCATATTTAACTCTACGAGATTAGCTCCATTGTGCTACATTTCAACAAGCATTCGAAGAAAATCCTTGACTAACATTTGGAGTCTATTCTTTATCATTCTTTACTATCATATTCATTGTGTTTTTACCACTAAACTTCGTACACTCTGTCTATCAAGAGGCATTTATTTCTGTACATATTTATTTATTGTTTTCACATTTGCAAGCAAGAGGCTTACATCTTATAGTGAATAACAAGTAGGAAAACTTGCTAAAGTTTATATATGTTGTTGGTGAGCTTTGAAAACCATTATTGTATGAGTTATTTGTAAGCTCTTAGAAAAATTAACAATGTGAGTTTCTGGTGAGCTCAGAAAACCAATGTAAGAGTTTTTAGTTAGCTTTGGAAATCAAGTGTGATTCCATAGGATATAGTGGAACCCAAGGTTGGTAAACCTTGGAGAGTGGAGTAGGTGCCAAGAGAGAGCCTAAACTACTATAGATCAAGTATGCAATAGTTGTACTTTCTTGCTTTCCATTGTTACATTGTTTATGTCATTTTAATTAGCACACAAGCTTGAAAAAGAAGGACTTGATTAAACAGGGGTTAAGCAAATATTTCTAAACGCAATTCATTACCCCTCTTAGTTTCACCCATCTAACGGGAATGGGACCAACAACATCAAATCTATGGAGGTAAATCTCATTCCTTCATTATTGTTCAATCAAACCTCATGATCTTACTACAATTTGAACAATCTAACCCTTCTAATGAGTTCTAAATATCCAAAAATCCAAACATTAACTTCTCATCATCCAAATCAGAGATCATGGGGCCCAGAAGTAACAAAACAAAATCTAGTCATTAGTTCATCTAACTAGACCAGCAAACAACTGTAGCTGCCAATGTGCCTGGACCATCACTAACATTTCTCGCTTGGGCCGGGCACCTAGGCCTCTAATGCTTGATTACATCCTAAGTCGCTAGCCAATGCTCTAGGCTTGGATCGTAACTTTTGTTGGGCTTGTTCATTACCCTAGCTCGAGGATGTCGTCGCTACCCGCTCTATCATCGCTGTTGCATTCTACCGCCGTCGTTGCTAAATTTGAGCCTGGCCTGGTAACTTGGCTGCTAGGCCGACCAAGAATGGAGCGCTGGGCCTGCATACCCAGGCTTAGTTAGTCTTGCACACTAGACTAGTAAGAGGTGCGAGGCCTAACTAAGCCAACCTAGTTGTCCACTCTTGGGTGCTAAATAGAGGGAGGGTGGGAACCAAGGATGGTGGGATTTTGTCCCACGGATTCTAGTAGCATCCAATTATTTGATCTTATAGATATCTATTTTTTTCTTTTTTCTCTAATTTCCTTAAATCTAGAAATAAATTCTTTGATGATGACCATAACATGTCCTAAAAATTCTATAGGGTCCATTACATTTTATGCATGCAAATATAGGTTTAAAAAATATTAAATCGAATGGAATCTTATATTCTAATGGCCAACAATTTCATCTCATCAAACAGTGATAATATTCTATAATTTATTGTATTAGATTATCTCAAGCGGGAAATGGAAATCCAATGGATTAGATTCATAATATTCATAATATTTATATTCACAAATTTCTATCAAGAGACATTGTGTGCATTTGACTTACCATGAATAGCGACCATCCATCACATCACTATCCCACCGCATGCATCTAATTCATTCCAAAAACATCAACATGCATCACATTACAACACAATAATTATTTTGGGTCACGTGTAAGTATACACGGTTACAAGTATTATAGATATGATGAGTTGAGTTATCATCCCCCTAGGAGTTGTTATATTAACACACTAAGTACTAAAATTGCATTGGATTTGTACTATTTGGTCACTTGAATTTGAAAGATGACAAAAAGGCTAACTCCAAACAATGTAATGAATCTAACCAAGAAATAGGTCATAAGAAGTGAGTGACGAAAATCAATGGGAAAGATATCCAAGGATTCAAATTCACTTAACAAATCTACTTGTATTGATACATTGCATTAATTAGATTTCATTCCTCTTATTGTCAATCAGATGCATTATAATATCTAACACTCTTTCTCAAGTGCTATGATAGATGTGTCTATAGATGTGACCTACTATGTGTCCATGTAAATCAATATCAATAAACCCATTAAGCTTAAGCACCCACGGATGATATATGCGCACTCTCCATCGAGATCATCTCTCACAAGGATTACACATGTATAATGGCTATCTCTAGTTATCATTGTATTGTATGTTCCCCCATTCTATAGTCTATTCTTAACTCATCTTTCTCAAGCATGAATTAAGAATCTCAAATCATATACATGTAGCTAATCACATGATATAACGTAATATCCAAGGAAAATGCCAACATCAGATTTACTGTTAGATTCGTTAAGATTTTCATTTTCGTTATTAAGAATGAAACATTTACAACCAAAGTATGGAAGTATGAGATATTTGGCTTTCTACCATAATATAGCTCAAATGGAGTTTAAAAACTAGCTCATACTTAGTAGGTTATGTTTCAATCCCACCATAAACAAAATATTTGAAATTGTACTAGATTATGGTTAGCTGATCTTATCAATCTCAACCACTCTACCTTTTCCATTGTCTCCAAAGGTAACTATTCCATCATGTTTAGCTTTTAGTTCAGTGAGCAACTCCCTCTCCCCTATCATCTGCCTTGAATAAACATTGTCAATGTACCATATGCTACTTCTTATGACTCTTGATTATACCTACATAGACAAGGTTAAGCTTTAATCTTTGGTACTCATTTAGGAATGGGTCCAAGTGGGTTATTAGTAGAAAATTTTGGTACTCTTTGCTTCTTGGGTGCCACTAATCTATCATTTGGCTCATGTGTTGCATTTTTAACCTTTGTAACTACTCTAGGAACCCAAATCTGGTTCTATTTGGGTCTAAGTTT
>JAYJMB010013867.1:26065-46324 GCA_036873735.1 Pouteria campechiana
TTCTGAACCTTTTTCTTCTGAGTTGATCCACCTTTCTTCTTTGGTTTCATTTTCATCAAGGTGAATGTCAAGGTCTTTCTAAGAGCATCATTTTTTGCCTTGACTTGCTCAAGTTCTTTATTGGTACATTGGTATCAAAGCTTTGTGACTTATTTGTGTGATAAGTCTTGCTCATCTGTGCAAGAGCATTAAGCCTAGATGTATGATGACAATAGTTATGAGAAAGAACCAAGAAGTGACATGCCAATACTAGTTTATGGATTCATAGGAAGATGCTAGCTTAAGGGTAATGTGAAGGCGTGAGAAAGGAAGTAGGGCATGTAAATGATAATGGTAAAGTGTTGTGATTATAGCTGCCACTGAAATGAAAGTGATAGTGTTGTCATAACACAAAGTAACATCTATTTATTATGATCAAAGTGACATAGTGGAAGCATGATGGTGCCCATATGTGCACCATATTTGACTTTTGATTATTGTTTGTGAATTTACAATTGACCGTTTAAATGAAATAGAAAGGATAAAACTATGATGTTTCATGATTAAGTGATAAGGATGAAAACATTTGTAATGAAATCAATGGATTCTTTAAATCAAGATGGGCGTGTAAACTTTGTTGGTTGCCTGATTATTTTGATTGGACATGGTCTATAATAGCATGAGTCCTAGATGTGTATCTGGGTATATGACCCCCTGTGTATATGTTTTGTTGGATTATGTGATGAACGTTGAAGTGAGTGAGTTTTGCAGTGAATTGTCATGATTGGAAGGAATTGATATGATTAGATTAGTTTATGGTGGAATCCTAGGATTTCTTAAGATCTCATGGTTGTGTAAGCTCTAATGGGTTGGTCGATGGATTTGAACGAATATGGCATGTAATGAAATGAATTCTGTAATAAATTGAACCTTATACTATGAGTGATGCTTTATAATTGTATGATTTTGATTGATAATAATGTTGGGATGGCATTGGTATGAGTGGTATGTTGGGATAATTTTGTGTATATCTATGTTGATTTGAATAAATTGGCATGTGTGCCATGATTATGTTGATTGACATTGGTAGGATATTTACCCTAAGAGTGAGAATTATAGGAAAATGATAGAGCCATGGTAGCATTCTGCATTGGCCCTAGTATAGGATGGTTAAAATGCATATGGTGGGGATGCGGGGTGTTATGATGTTCTACTGCTTGTATGTTCTCAGTAATGTATTTGTCTTTAGTATTGAGGATAACCTTTTCATTTTTTATTATAAGTAATAATTGGTAATCTGTGGCTATTATAAAATTTTGCATCCTCATCTTCTAATATCTATAATTTGATTCATCAAAGAAAGAGGGTCTCTATGTGGATTGTCTCTCTATAGATGTGTTGTGGAAATAACTAGCCATTTGTGGGTCACAAGTTATATAGCTTGATCTTTAAAGATAATAAGTGAAGTCTACTCTGATACCAATTATTGATCCCTTAATGATGGTAGCTCAAGAGAGGGGAGGGGGGGGGGGGGGTGTTGTGAATCAAGTTTTCAAAAACTTCAGCCAAATAAAGATTCTTTGTGCAAATGAATTATAAAAAGATAGAATAGCATAGAAGATACTTTGTTTTATAGTGGTTCAGCCCAAGATGGGTTCCTACTCTACTTCTTTGAGTTAGTTTAACTTACTGAACTCAGGTTTCACTAACACTTATTTGAAACAAACACAAGTTGGTTTTTAGAGCTCACCAACGAACTCTTACACTTACAACAAGTCTTTCCTACTTGCTGAACTTAATGCATAAAAACAGCAAGCTCCTTGCTTGTAGAAATAGAAAAGATAGTAATAAAATTTATACAAAATGATGCCTCTTACTTAGGATGTTTTTGTTTACAAGTAATTCAAAGAAATAAATGACATAATAGTTAAGAATAAGAATTTCAAACTCCTTGAGATTTGATGTAGGTTGAGCCTTAAATGTTGTTTTAGAGTTGTGCACAGCGGGAGTTGAAAGCATGGAAGAAAACTTTTTAATGCTCCTGCAAATGCTCTTTTTAATTCACTCAACTACTTCTTCCAGAGATTTGAATCTTATATTTATACTCTTGGAAGATAATTTAGCCGTGTTTGTTATTTTAAAAAATTTTCAAAGCATTTTAGATTGAGTTTTCACCACTCAAAGTAATCTTTCCAGTGAGCACTCTTTAGAGCTCTAAAGTTTAGGTGGGGTTGTCAGTTCCCATTGCTACATTAAATTTTAGGCATTTGAAACCTTGTTTCAGACCTCTAAACTTCACCATATCTTGGAATGGCATTCTATAAGGGTAGTTCAAACCTCTGAAATACAACCTCTAACCTCTGAAGTTACCTCTGAGCATTGACAATTCTACCTACTCGTAATGGCTATCTTTCCAGACCTCTAAAGTTGAAGTTTTACCTCTGAAGGATCCTCTGAAGGACTTTCAGATTCTAAGCTATGTTTTAGATGGTCTTTTAAACCTCTGATATTGGGATCACATCCTCTGAACTTCTCTAAAGTTTCCAAACACGTTCTATACTTTGAAAATGCTCTTTAGACCTCTGACCTTTCTTCTGAAGTTGTCTCTAAAGCCTTTAGACCTTGATCTTTACTTCATGCAACCTATGAAATGTCCTATAAAGTCTTAAGAATTTTCTAAAGTGTCTTCAAAACTATTTTAGTATGATTTCAGAGTTTAATTCATTCCTCTTAGGCTTCTTCTGAAGTTCAGAACTTGTGTTTTTAGGAGCATTTGTGTGTTTTCTTTCTTTAATTACCTAAGTGTGATGAGTTTCAACTTGATATTAGTTTGCTTACTCCTTCCATCATTTCGAAGTTACTTCCTTAGTGTAATTTATAGGTTTAACTGATTTATT
This sequence comes from Pouteria campechiana, assembly GCA_036873735.1. Taxonomy (NCBI): domain Eukaryota; kingdom Viridiplantae; phylum Streptophyta; class Magnoliopsida; order Ericales; family Sapotaceae; genus Pouteria; species Pouteria campechiana. The sequence goes on from JAYJMB010013867.1 coordinate 28,942, forward strand.
TTTGCAAAACTTAGGAAAATAACTTGTTAATACTGCAATTTTTCTCTAACATGTTTGCTTATCATTAAAACTTTAATGCACATTCATTATCAAAATCAAACTAAATAAATGGTTTAGAATTAACAAACTTCCTCTCTAGATGCACTTGCAAAATAAAAGAGCTTCCCTCTCTCTAATTATGTTCACAATTAAGGAGAGATAATCTCTCCCTTATCTTGTAACTGTTCGGATAATGGGGGGAATGATTAGGGCTTATCCTCTTATGGGTCTCAGAGTTCCAAAGAAAAAAGGATAAAAATAATTAAACACAAACCAATATCACCTAATTAAACCTCAAACTCTTGACTTCTATTCTCACTAACCATGTTCCAACCCTCTAAGTTACGTGGGTTACTAAGATTTAAATAATAAATAAAATTTTAAAATCTCAAAATTAATGGTAAATGAACCAATGGTTCGGTCCACAATGGATGGTCAATCTGACACATCGGATTGGTAACCCAACACGTAAGATGGTCAAAAAGTCAACAATCAAAAATTTAACTTTTGATACATTAACATAAAAGACAAATATGCATTATCTTTGGTTGATAAGAGAGTTAGTTTCAAAACCAATATGACTTGAGATCAAGGGTTTGAATGTGAACCGTAGTAAGTCATTATAAGACACTTTTTGGACCAGAGAGTTGGCCCAAAGGGACAACTATGCAAGCTCTACATGCTAGTGAGATTTGGTAGGCCAAATATTTCACATTGGCTAGAATTGGAAGTATTATAGAATCAAATGCACAAATTTTACAAGAATGCATCGAAACTTATCTATCTTACAGCCTCTTCCAAGAATGACATCAACCCAATCATATTTAAATAATACAAACTTGTATTTGTCATGATAATTTAATTTAATAATATCTTTTAAGGTACTATAATAAGTAACTTACCCTTCAATGAATCTTTTATCCTTAATACTTGCATAAACATAGTACTTGCAGACACTACAACTCCACTATTTTGAGTTTTCAAATATTTTTCATTATCTTAAGTTTGAAATCTGAAATCATTTATAAAATAACTTATATTATTTTGTAGCCTTCTTTAGATTGCATGCTAACCATTTTATTGGATTTGTAATTCATTCATCTTTTTCTTAATCTAATCTTCTAACCTAATTTGCATAAAATCAATATTAATACATAAACAAATATGTGAAATATATCCAAACATGTTAAATATAAAAAAATAATTAAGAAAACTAAAATTTATTACACGATGAGACACTTTATCTCAATATTATACTTACGTATTATGAAACCATTCATGAAATTTTTGAAGTTATTTCATTCTAAGATGGGTATCATTAAAGATGACTATTTCTTTATGATATTATTGCCTCATGCTCCTTGTAAATGAATTTCATATATAAACCATATAAATTAAAAATGAAATATGTCTTTTCTACATAGGTTCAACAAAAAGAATATAGAATTATACTCACCTTCAAAATGGTGTAATGGCATCATAATTAAATAACACATTTACATGCTTGAAGTCAAGTTTTATCATTTAAGATGATCTTTCTTAGCCTTACTCACTTCTTTATATTCAAATTTCCTTTTCTCTTTTTCCTAATTAGTTGTCCAAGTAAAGATAATATATATATATATATCCAAGTGTATATTAACATGCACGTGTATATTATTAACATGATCATCATTTCATACCAATCAAATGAATCTTGTCTTCACACTAAAAAGACACTAAGAACAAAAATTTAAGCATTTTTTAGCTAAAAAACCCTCTACAATGGAACCATCAAGATAAGTTTTATTTTGCACATATGACTAACGTGTAGAAAGATACCTAAATAAAAACAAAAAACACAAAAAAGATATCATATCAGGGAATTGAACTTTTAAATTAATAAATTAAACATAATATAAAATCGTACCTCTCTATTGGTTACATTCACTAATATTGCATAAGTCCAACAACCTTAGCCTCAACTACTAATGAATCATTGGATGCACCATCATAGTGAAAATTATGGGGAAAATTCTCTCCATATGGCATAATGTAAGAGCAACTCAAGACTCAAGCTTCTCAAGTTCATTTACATTAAGAACTTAGAGCATAACTCTTTAAAAAATTGACACAACTCAAAATTTATGAAACTAGCTTTCTCAAGCAAAACTTCTCTTATCACCACAAGAAGAAAATCTTGTATCAATACTTGATAATCATAAATCTTTAACTTAACTATTTTCCATTGTTTTAGTTGAAGACAACATAGAATATTTGTAAGATTAATAAGAAAAATCATGAACAACATAAAGAGCCTTTCACTTTGGGAACAAAGACTCTTGCTAGGTTGATTAATGAGAAAGTATTACACAAATATATTGATTTATACTAAATTATGTTTCTTTTTCTCATCATAATATTTTGTTATATTTTTTAGGCAAGAGAAAGTGATAGAGTTCAAGCAAGTCAAGCACAAATATATATATATATAGTGCATACCTAGTGTATTTATAGTTGAGCATGAGGGATGCTCGCAGGGATATATGTAATCCGTATGCAGATGGGATGAAGATTCTTGTCTAGAGGATGATTCCTGAGAAATACACCTCTAGTTCTTTTATAATTGTCTTTTAGGGAATGGTTCAGAGTCCTGTGGAACTGTATTGTAGTTAAAAGAGGCTTCCCATTAGAATAAGAATTTGATGTGGTGTAGTGTCAGTTGGACAATGGATACACTATGTTAGAGATCCCTAACACTAGTTCCCCTTCAAGGAGATGTGGTGGAATCCCTCTTCTCATTTTCTTAATCTTTTGTGCATGCCTTCATTAGGTTTAATTTATGGAGATATGTTTGAATTATTTTAGTACCCCTTGTTTTAGATAGTGCTTTTGCATGCTTCTTTATGAATGACATTTATGGGATGCAATGCTCAAGCTTCTAGAGTCGTATAGCGGTTTTCTTTTAAATAGCTTTCACTTTTGCAAAAGATATGTGACTCAAAGATTTCAAAAACATAGATATTCATGATGCAAATCCAGAAGGTGCTGATGAGAATATGTAAAAAGTATTGAGAAATGAAATTGAAAAATATTATTATTTTACAACCTTTGTTTGTGCTTACTTTACCTCATGCCCTTCAACTCTATTGAGAAGGAATTTTAACAACTCAGTTGAGTACGCCCTTCAACTTAGTTGAGGCCGAATTTTGATCACTCGGTCGAGTATGCCCTTCAGCTTAGTTAAGCCAAAATTTTGACAACTCAGTTGAGTGTACCCTTTTTCAGTTGAGTCAAAATCTTGACAACTCAGTTGCATTCTCCCTTTAGCTCAATTGAGCCAAAAATTTGATGACTCAGTTGTGTTTTGCCTTCAGCTCAATTAAGTTAGAACATTAATCACTCAGTTGAGTGTACCCTTCAGCTTAGTTGAACCAGAATGTCGATGACTCGATTGAATGTGCCCTTCAGTTCCGTTGAACTGGATGGTTTACTAAGACCACATTTTTTGTTCCTTGCTCCAAGTTCAGTTAGAAAGAGTAATAATAGAACATGATAATTTAGTGAAAGAAAAAGACTAATATTTAATTGACATATAATGAGTTAGGGAGAGTTTTATTGATAATACATCCTTAGATATTCCAGTTTTGAAACACAAAATCCGTCTTTCGCAGCAAGTTGCAATTTTAAAAACACCGGATCCATCTGTTGCAGCATCCTACAATATTAGAAATAGTGGATCCACCATTCATGGTATCCTGCAATTTTAGAAATATCGAATCCGTCCTCTATGGCAACCAACAATTTAGAAATACTAGATCCATCCTTCATGGCAATCAACAATTTAAAAATATCAGATGCGCCCTTCATGGCAATTTGTAATTTTAGAAATACCAAATCCGTCCTCTATGACAACCAATAATATTAGAAATATTGAATTCACCTTTGCGGCATCCTGCAAATATTAGAAACACCAGTTCTACCTTTTCATGGGATTTTATAATTTAAAATTATTTGTTCCACCTTTTGTCACATCCTATAATATTAAAAATATTGGATCCTTCTTTTAGCAATATATGATGCAATTTTAGAAACTTTGGTTCTACCTTTCTCGGCATCCTTTGGAGGGTCGTAGCCAATCCAAGCATGCTGACCAAAGCGAGGTAGTCGAGGGCGAATATTGGTCAAAAGGAAATCATCCTTCTTTGGCTTCCATAATGTAAGAAAAGGATCAATGAATCAAAGATTTATGATGATTAGTGAAGGACACCAAATTCTAAAATCGAGCAGTGTTAAATTTGCATCAATGAAGATAGAGGGATGTCCTTTCTATTAACCTCTATGTTTACTTAGAATTAAGGCCTTCATAAGCAACAGGGAGAATGCTACCAATAATGCCAACAATAAGCTTTTGATGGAGGGTTCCTAAGCACATCAATGCAATGGTTGCATTGTCATCAGCAAGGGGGAAAAAGAACCCAGTGTTGGGAGCTTCACCTTTCTTCAATTTTCAACAACCGGAGTGGGTATTTGGTGTAGCAAGGAGGAAGCTGAAGTCAGACCACCGCCGACTTCCAGTTTGTTCGAAGTGGATAGTGGTGGCAATAGTGACACCAACAGCAAGGAAAAGGGGCTTGACCATGAGGAAGAAGGTTCAACAACTGTTATTTCCTTCAATTTCCGACATTAGCAATGAACATCCCGTGCAAAGGGGAGCTTTCTGGCTACAAGAAACCCTTGGTAAATTTTTGGTCATTTTAGATCGACCATCCAATGGTCGATGGTGATGGTGAAGACATAAAGGAAGACATCTTCGGTGATAGAAAACCCACCCATGTGTTAGAGGGTGATGCATCATGGGATTGGTATGTTGTGATGGACACAAGATTGAGATACAAAGAGACCTGTCTGTCACGATGGACAAAACAAAAAAGAGCAGACTTTGTGGGCCCATATTCGGTGATCCAAATATTGGATTTATGTGTCCCAGGTGTCAATTTTCATATTTTGGGATGTTGGGAGTCATAGAACGGTTCAAATTAGCCAAATTCTACTTCTTTGTGGTGTTTTATACAACTCATTCCCATAAATGGTGTCAATGTTTGGGCCGTACCTAAACTCACTCTTTTAAAATCCTGCATGAAGATCCTACAAGATAGAAAAAACATCAGAGGGCGCCGAGGTGGCCCCGGTGTGGGCACTCCGACACTTAAGTTAGTAAAGGACCTTAGTAGGGGGTATAAATAATAAAAAGAGAGCTTGTTTCTCAAAGAGCTTTTTATAAAAGAGAGTGCATACTTGGTGTATTTATAGTGGGCACGAGAGATATATGTAGGGATACGCATATGGGATGAGGACTACTGTCTAAAGAAAGATTCCTAAGAAATATGCATCGCTAGTTCTTTTAGGATTTCCTTTCAAGGAACGGCTTTAAAGCCTTACGGAGCCATCTTGTAGTTGGAAGAGGCTTCTCATTAGAATAAGAATATGACATGGTGTAGTGCTAGTTGGACAATGGATATCCTATGTTAGAGATCCCTAAATGTTTTGTAAGTTTATATTTAATATCACTGAAGGAATTAATGTAAAAAGAGGAGGAAGTTTGTAATACATATGGATGCTCTTCTTGGAAAAATGATGCATTTGAATGAATTAGGGGCCCAAAGAAACCTAGACATGTTTGTTGTCTAGGAAAAGGTCTACTTCCTTATAGAAATTATGAGTTAAAGAGTTTTCTATGAGAAGAAAATAAACAAAAAGATGAAGAACCTCGTTAGCTAAAGAAGTAAGTATCTAGTTTATGAGGTGTACTTAACATAATTAGATCACACACAAAAAAATAATTATAAAGGCCAAATGACCAGGTTCTTAAAGCCTTAGATGTGTATCCATAATTTATAAGCCATGAGGAGGCATTTATTAGTTTTATTTATTTTTCTCTCTATTTTTCATCTCATGGAAATTAAATTATAGTTATACACATAATCATTAGTATTTCAAGTTTTCTAACATACAATTTTATTTAATGTTTTAGGTCTCTATGTTTCTAGTTCTCAAAATAATACTCCAAACAGAAATGTTGACTTTCTTTTTTATTGAAAAGGTAAGCACGTAGATAAATTCAAATTTCAACTATGATTAGATTAACATTTATACTATCTTTTCTTCATTTATATATGTCAATACTTACTATATTATAGTTATTTGTAGGATGTTGATGCTACCAATTTCACCATTGGAGTATTTTCATCATTTGAAGAAGAATTAAATATCTATTTTGATCTTTATATGTGAGCTTAATTTGTTTTGTTTTTTTTTTTGGAGAGGTTATTTGTGGGCATTCTATAAAGACATATCCATGGATGGTTAATTTTGATTTTTAGTATTTGACATGATTATATTGGATTTTTTATGGATAATGGTTTTAATATATTAATCATTTATGGGCTTAGTAGATTATAATTATTTGAGTATTATTTAATTTAATTTGTTCAATATATATTTTCATGGTATACCTTATTTGATGCAACTACAAAGATAGAAATATTATCATCACTAAAGTTATTGTGATATTATAAAAAAGTGTCCAAGTCCTCTAATGCGGCGCATTTGTATTTTACTGATGCTGCCAATGAAAATAAGCCACGTCATTAACAATGTGCTTATGAGACCTTTTTTAACATATGAGATTGTGGTAGGATGAAAAATAAACTATCACCAAAATAAAGAATATTTAAATATGTTAGTGATTATGGTGCTTGAATGGGTAGGAGATTAATGCAAAGGCGAATTCTAATTTCTAAAAGTAGGATTGCTTATTCCACATTGAAATTAAAACTATTGATATTTTTATTTTTTTAAAGTAAATAATTTATAAATGGTTAATAATATTCATCACATGTCTTTACTTTAATGAACGAAGCTTTAAAATTAGTATTTTATTAAGATTTAGCTGATTCAAATATTAAATTATAATAAATTATTTAAATTTATGTCAAAATAATGGATTTAGTCATTGTTTGGGCAATTCCCAAACGGAATGCTGATGCAGCTTTTGAGATCTTCTCTCCTTGATTCCTGCGAGACTAGAACACTAATCAGAGGACGCCGAGGGTGTTCCCGGCGTGAACACTCCGATGCTCAAGTTAGTATACGGAACTTTTAGAGGGAGGATAGAATAAAACAAGTGATCTGTCCCAAGGATGCATACCTGGTTAGTATTTATAGATGAGCGAAGTGCGTAGCCGGGAGTCTTGCGGATCTGTACGTAGGTTGAACTAAGAAGTTTATTTAGGAGAGGAATCCCTCGAGATGCGTATCCTAACTTCGGATTTTGTGGGATTCAGAGAGATCCTGAAAAGGTAGTAGTCTGACATGGCGAGTTGCCAGCTTGATAATTAATATGTGTTAGAGTTCCCTAACACTAGTCCCCCCTTTTGAGAAGGCGTGGAGTGCCCTCTTTTTTGAGTTTCATGCGCGCATTTTTTGCGAAAATACACATCTTTTCGCATATCTGTCTAATGGTTGGATTAAAAAGATCTTGGCGGGTCCATTTTTGATACACGGATCTGTTTTTCAAATCAATCTCGCAGCTAGAGATTGGCGGGCATTTTTAAATTTTGAAAGTAACTGCCCTTATGCCGGTTGCTCTTCCTCGTTGGTTCTTTTTCTGTAGGAATGATGGTCGTCAACCCCTTCTTCTGAGTTTTGGCAGTTCTGTTTCTTCGAAACGTTTTTCTCTTTGGTTCCATTTTTGCGGAACCACTTTTTCTGGTCAAACCCTTTTCTGGGTTTTGGCGGTTCCGTTTCTGCGGAACTGATTTCTCTTCGATCCCGTTTCTGTGGAACCGCTTTCTCTTTGGTTTTGTTTCTTTGATTCTGCTTTCTCTTTGGTTCCATTTCTGCGGAACCACTTTCTCTTCGGTTCCATTTCTGTGGAACCGATGGTCGTCAAACCCTTCTTCTGAGGTTTGGCGGTTCCATTTCTGTGGAACCGATTTCTCTTCGGTTCCGTTTCTGCGGAACCACTTTCTCTTTAGTTCCATTTCTATGGAACCGATGGTCATCAAATGCTTTCTGGGGCTTGGCGGTTCTGTTTATGAGGAACCGATTTCTCTTCGGTTCCGTTTCTGTGGAACCACTTTCTCTTTGGTTCCGTTTCTGCGGAACCGATGGTCGTCAAACCCTTTCTGGGGCTTGGCGGTTCTATTTCTGCAGAATCTCTTTTTCTTTTGGTTCTGTTTCTGCGGAGCCGATGGTCATCAAACCCTTTCTGGGGCTTGGCGGTTTCGTTTCTACGGAACCGCTTTCTCTTCGGTTCCATTTCTGCGGAATCGATGGTCATCAAACCTTTCGTGAGGGTTATTGATTTCGTTTATTGTCAAACCGTTATCTAAAAAACTAATTTGTATGATTTATTATTTTGCATAAAAGGAGGAGTCGTCTTCGTACAGAAAGGAAAGACACCTTCTCCTATGAAGCCAGTTAATCTTCTCCATTCAGATTATCTTCTTGTGAGAAGATGATCGGGAAGTCTTCTTCTTCTTTTCTCTTTCTTTTGGGGCTACTTTCTACCGTGTTTCCTAGAGTAGGGGGATGGCTTACTAGGCCACTTGATATCTCATTGATGGTTCCTGCCGTGGGTTGATTATCTTCTGTTGCAAGGTCCTTTTCTCTCTCTTCTCGCCCCCTACCCTTTTGATGTTTTATCCTCTGCTTTTTTGGGATCATCGGCCACATATTGTATTAACTTCCTTCTTTTGATGAGCTTCTCGATTTCTTCTTTTAAGATGCGAAATTCATCTATATCATGGCCAATGTCTTTATGGAACAAGCAGTATTTGCTTCAATCTAAATGGCTTCTCGTTTTGATCTTTGGTGGAGAGGAGACCTGGTATCCCTGTCTCTAGATTTTGTGGAGGATGTGGGTGGTGGAGTAGTTAAGAGTATGCCTGGGAGTATCTCTGTTTATTGTCGTTGGTTTACTTTTCCCGGATCCGTGAGCAGAAGATATTTGCCTGGATCCATGGTGACGTCGATAGTGGCTTCCTTCCCGCCATGAAGGCAGGGATCGCGACCTGCTCCATTGTCTTTTAACATCCTCTTCTTTGGTGCTTTCATCTGCGTCTATGTGTCGATTCAGCATTTTCAAGAGATCCAAGTAGTCTCTCGGGGGCCATAGATGTAGTTGGCATCTTACCTTCGGGTCTGCAATTCCACTTTGGAGTGTTGCTGCCGCGATGTTGTGGTCTAGGTTTTCCACATCTAATGTATACCAATTAAATCTACTCACATATTCACGGAGAATCTCGTTCTCCCTTTGCTTTACCATCATCAATGATTTCACTGTTCTTTTCTGCCTCCGTTGAGCTATAAAGCATTTCCGGAAGCGCTCTTCTAGATCATTGAAGAATTTGATGGATTCTGGTGTCAGAGTTTGATACTAGGATAGGGCTACTCCTTTGAGTGTCGGTGGGAATGCGCGACATTTAATGGCATCGGAGACCCCTACGAGGGTCATTTGACCATCATATCTGGCGAGGTGATCGTCGGGGTCCGTGGTGCCATCGAAACCTTCCAGGGATGGCATTCTGAATCCTTTGGGAATCGACTCCTCCAGGATTTTTGGGTAGCAAGCAAATATTTTACCAATGTTTGCTTCTCTGGCCATGCTTGGGTGTTTCGTCCTTCTAGTTTAGTAGCATTATCTTCTGGGAATTTTCTTATCCCAGGGTGCTAAGATGCTTCTCTTTCCTGGCCATAGTCGACTTGCCTCTGAATCGACTCCAAGATGGTATGGACGGTATTTACCGGATTGTTTGCCAGGATGCCCATGGCCGGTGTATTTTCTACATTTACCAGATGTGGTAACCACATATTAGGTAGTAATGCTCCTCATGCGGGGTCAGTGACGTAGACATCGGCTTCATAAGGGTCTCTGGATCCGTTTGCTGGACCTTTCTGATGTTGGGGATGAGGCAGTGGTGGAAGAGCTTCTGCAGTAGGGGGTCTGCATAGATTGTTCCCTTGTTGCCGTATAAATTACTGCATCATCTGTTGCATCATCTCACGCATCATGTGTTGCCTCGCCTATTAGTTTGTTGGGCTGGGTTGAGTCAACAGGTTTTCAGGCTGTGGTGTTGTGTTGTTCTGGTTTGGCGTAGACTGCATTTTATCGATGATTGTAGGGAGAGAGGGAGCGTTTTTTGTGTTTATATTGTCATCTGACATCTTTTCAAACTTTTTGAAACGTTTCCCACAGATGGCGCTAATGTTTGAGCAATTCCCAAACGAAATGCTGATACAGCTTTTGAGATCTTCCCTCCTTGATTCCTGTGAAACTAAAACACTGATCAGAGGACGCCGGGCGTATTCCCGGCGTGAACACTCCGACGCTCAAGTTAGTATACGGAACTTTTAAAGGGAGGATAGGATAAGAATGAGTGATCTATCCCAGGGATGCATACCTGGTTTGTATTTATAGATGAGCGAAGTGCGTAGCTGGGAGTCTTGCGGATCTGTATGCAGGTTGAACTAAGAAGTTTATTTAGGAGAGGAATCCCTGGAGATGCGTATCCTAACTTCGGATTTTGCGGGATTCGAAGAGATCCTAAAAAGGTAGTAGTCTGACATGGCGAGTTGCCAGCTCGATAACTAATATGTTTTAGAGTTCCCTAACAGTCATTATTATAATGTATTAAATATTTTAAAAATATCACCATATCAAGCTTGTTTATTTTAAATAAAATATTTAACATGATTTAATCCTTCTTTAGGAACATCATGAGAAAATAGAGAAATATTGATTTTATTCATTTAAGGAGAAAAATGTATTTAATATAGTTAATATATGTTTATTAAAATTAGCTAAGAAGTGAAAATTGTAAATATAACATATTTATTTAGAATAAGTCATATTATTAAAATTTTCTATAAATAATATTATATATAATGAGATTTAATTTCTATAAATAATATTATATATAATTAACTAGAATAATGTGATGCCTCAAATTTTTGGTAAGTGATCTTTCATAATTATGTGTGTTAGGTAAATTATGTTTATGAATCTAATGGAGATTGGACAGAATTAAGCTTACAAATGTGTGGATTGAATTCAGTCGGTAGGGATTCTTGCAGAGGAACTTAAACATGTGTTGCAAGGATGTCGTGCATGGCTTGTTGTGCACTACTGGACTACTGGGGGTGGAGCTGGATAAAATGCTCCACTAGCCCCAATTCACCCCCATTTTTGTCCCTTCCCTTGCTCCTATGTCCCAAGCCCTTCTCAATACCCTTTTCCCAATCCAATTGCATCAAACCTGGTTGGGAAACTTATTGTATTCTAGTACTTCTACTACCCTAAGCTAGAATTCACCTATTCGAAAGACAAAAGAAGAAGAGCAATTTGGAAAAACTTCATCAATTGAGTCTCTTACTGTAACTGGTGGCAGAGATTGTAGAGTTGGATTGTGATCTTAGTGGTAATGACTTTTCCTATGCTTATTTATGAATACTGCTTTAAGTAAGGTGTTGTTTTGCAAACCCTAGTGAACTAGGGTATGAAACTGAATGGATTGCTCATGTAAATTAATGTAGAATTGGTTAGAATGCCTAACTCTGATGTTGGTAATGATATTTAGCCATGTGAAACTTAGGCAAATGATTTGCCATGGGTTTAACAACCATGTTCAGCTCTTGTTAGAATACATTGGGAAGAAATGAGTTAGAAAGGAAATTTAGGCAGTTTGGGGCATGGTTGCTTAGTTAACAACGTTAATTCATATGCTAATTAAGTGAAATAATGATTATATGCTAATAGAAACAATTTTCAGCTATTACGCTTTGTTAGAAAGCAATGATTGAAATAGTGCATATTAATTGTTCAATGAAATGACCTTATGACAAGTTAAAAGGGCCTTAAGGTGGTTTTACCATAGTTCAAATGATGCATTAAGTTGACATTGAGTATGGTATCGTATTTTACTTCAAAAAAAAAACAATGGTAATTATAATGGGATTATGACATTAAGACACATCTTGACAAGGATTTTGATGAATTGCACTTAACTATGAGCTTGGGCCAAGTTCTTTTAGCTAGACATTTGTGAACTTCAAATGGCATTTATATTATGTGTGTAGGTTCAATGAATCGTAGTGAGGATTGACCTGTGGAACTTGAGTTTCAAGAGTGTGAGTACCTCTATAAAGGTAACCAGGTTTCTCTTAAAATGCATATGTGTTGAAGTCGATGGGGTAGAGTATATGCCATGAATGAATAAGGGATAGAGTGTATCCCAAAATTCTTATACGGATATCATGGTTTGAAATGATGAACCTTGTTTATTTTGTGCAATTACTTTGTAAAGTTTATTTGGTCATATGATTCATTATCTTGCTTTGATAAAGCATTGCATGGTGTTTCATTTGGGACATGAACTATAATGTCCATGATTGAATTATGTGAATGGGAGAACACTTGATGAGTATGACATTGAGTAAAAGGAAGGCATGCAAGTGGGTGAGAAATTGCAAAAGAATGACCAAAGAAATACTCAAATAGAAGGAAAGAAAAATGCCATAGAATAGGGTCATAATAATGTGCAATATAATTGAAAAATAGGGTAGTAGATTTCGGAGCCGCGATGCCACTTTATGAAACACACACCTCACGATGACCAGTGGATTTCAGCATCGAGGCACTAGAAAGTGGAGCCATGGTGCCATTTTAAGTTCTATGCATAACTTGGTGGCTAGGGGATTCTGGCATCACGGCGCCGAAAAGTGGAGTTGCGACACCACTTTAAGTTCTATGCATAACTTGGTGGCCAAGGGATTTTGGTGCCACGGCACTGGAAAGTGGAGCCACGATGCTGGATCGCTAAACTTGAAAAATTGTGATTTTTGCAAAATTTGACAAATTTAATTTATTGTTCTTGGGAATGTTGCTGTGATATTTTTAGAGACTTAAAAAGCAAAATGAGGGTAAAACCATGTGATGATATTTTGGTGCCCTGATGATACAAACTTGACATGGGCACTTGACATGAGTATGGATATGCCTTTGGTGGCATGATTAGCTATGCCTTTCTTGGCATGATTGGATATGCCTTTGGTGGCATGATTGAGTATGCATTTGTTGGCATGAATGAATATGCCTTTGGTGGCATGAAAATGTTGTGGTATATGTGAAATATATGATATATGGAATTTGGATGACGAATCTGAGATCCTTGTGAAGCAATGAGGGTGGGGTACCATAGAGGGCCGCGGTGAATCTATCATGGACCTAGCAAGCTTTGTAGCCAGGGGTACAGGGAGGGACCAATCACACATTGATAAGGGAAGGGGGTGATTGTTATTTCAAAATGTAAGAAAACATTGGTCATGGAAAAGAATATGAAAATGGTAAATGTGTATGAATGATGATGCCTCAAGAAGTAGGCGGTATATCAATCTTGAGCTCAAGAATGAATGGACGGCTGTATATGAGCCGGGGGTCTGAGTACATATGTATCATGGGCATCGAGATGATGTTGCATTGTTATACACTATCATGATAGTTCATAATATCATTAAATTGCATATATTTTAGATTTGATTATAACACTCTCATGGTATATTCACTTTTGTTTTTCATTTTACCTACTTACTAAGTTTGCAGGAATTCACCTTATTTTATTTATGGTTTTTAGCTCACAGGTCCAAAGATGGAGCCCCAACATGGGGTTGGAGCTCAGGATCGGGATAGGTTGTGATTTTCATTCCGACATGAAAACTTTAGAGATTAAATTAAGTTTTTGATATGTAATATATATAATTTGTAAATTTAAAAGCTCCAAACTTTGTATGTATTTGGCATGTGTAAAATAAGTATACTAACACATCATAAGAATTGAAATGTATGTTTGTCGGTAGTATTGCCATTGTCATCACAGTGTAACTTGTGGTTCTGGGCGATGTGTGGATGTGTTTTATTAAGTAGAACAATTTCTTGCATGTATAAGATCGCATGGAATGAATTATACAAGTATGGAATTGATATTTTAGGGGAGACTCTGTGCAAAGTTTCCCTTAAATTGTCATGTAGTAACGCCTGAGAGTAAGGTGTTACAAATAATTATTATATATAACTAGACTTATAATTTTTTCCTTCTTAGGCAAAAAGAGAGCTAAAATTATTATTTTCTCGTATAAAGAATAAATCATATTAAATATTCAATTCCAAATTATTACTACAATTTATGTTAAATTAATAGTTTTAAACAATCTTATAAAGAATAAATATTAAAAATACCTCTACATTAAATTCAAAATTAAGATCTTATCTTAGTCTTAGATTTTAATATTATATTTTTAATATTTTATACTTCATGAGAATGATCAAATCTATTAATTTGGCATAGATTTAAATAATTATTTTAAATTTAACAACTTATATTATTTACTCTTTAAATAGGATGAATCCTAAGGAAAACTAAATTTAGGAGTCTATTTACTTGAAAAGTAGAAAAATATGATAAATATTATTAATTCTTTATAAATTAATTATAGAAAAAAATTAAAATTTTTATTCCATAATAAAATAAGTACATCTCATATCTCAAGCATACTGAGCAAATTTGATTCAAAACCCCTCCCATATAATTTGTGTTCATATAAAACTTTAAATTCCCGTGGTATTTTATTTTTTATTTGGTAGATATCTCATATGAAAGGAAACATCTCATATGAGCATTTTTAATGATGTGGCATTCTCCTATTAGTTGCATCATTAAAATACTAATGTGACTCTAAAAAATTCTATAACACTTTAATTATCTAAACAAAAATAAAACTATGACTAAAATTATTGAGATAATTTAAAAATGACATAATATAACTATCATTATAAATCAACTAAAATGTACTTATGTTTGTGTCATTCCCAAACTCGCTCTCTCAGAATCCGGCATGAAGATCCTACAAGGCAGAAAAAACATCAAAGGGCACCATGGAGGCCCCAGCACGGGCATTATGACACTTAAGTCAATAAGTGACCTTAATAGGGTTATGAGAAATAGAGAGTGATTATTTCTCAAAGAGCTTATCTAAGAGAGTACATACCTGGTGTATTTATAATTGAGCATGAGGGATATATGCATGCAGGGATATACGCAATCTGTATGTAGTTGGGATGAGGATTCTTATCTATAGGAGAATTCCAGAAGAATATGCATCTCTAATTCTTTTAAGATTTTATTTCAGGGAAGAGTTCTAGATAAGTGAATTTCATTCACTTATATTTTGTATTTTCATGCTTAATTCCATGCAATCTTTGATTAGTTTATGTGAGTCTTACATGTTTTTGTTGTTTGTTTATGTGAGTGAAAAAGTGGAGAAAAGGAGAGAAATCAAGCTAAGTTGAAGCACCAAAGTAGCAGAGGAAGTTAAGTGCAGAAACAATGGAGCGGAGTTGAAGAAGTGAAGTGACAGAATGGATAGCGTGGTGGTGCCACCACTGCCAGTGGCTGATCAAACCTCAAATTTCTTATTTTTTTAATGTTGTGGAATTGCAACGTTTTTAACCTATTTTTAGTAGTTTTTAAGAGGAATTTTTTTGGAAGAGTTCTAGGGTTTTCTTGGAGGCTACTTGATGAGCTCATAAGTGAAAAGGCAAAAGTTGAGCCTAAAAATATCCTCGAAGAAGAGGAACTTCAAGAAGAGACTAAATAAGAAGTTACAATGGCAGACAATGTAGAGAATCGTGTGGTTCAACTTGCTTAGATAGCTCAACAACTTATGAAAGAGTTTGCATGTCCTACCTTTGGAATTTCATCCTCATGCATTGTATTGAATGATGAAGCTAGGAACTATGAACTTGAGCATATTCACTTTAATATGCTTCTATCTTTTCATGGTATAGCTACAGAGGACCTATTGACTTTCATGCATGATTTTTATGTAATAATCCACACTTTTCCTTTGCAAGGATTAACCGAGGACCAAATACACATGAGATATTTTCCTTATACCCTAAAAGATGTAGCCAAAACCTGGTTCATTATATTGACACCTGGCTCTTTGACTACATGAGAAGCAGTTTACAATAACTTCATAAGCAAGTTTTACTCCCATGCCAAGACTGTTGAACTGAGAGGCAAGATTACTAAGTTCTCTTAGCTAGATGGAGAAGCTTTCCATGAGGCATAGGAAAGGATCAAGGCCATATTGATTCAATGCCCTCATCATAGATATCCATTAGAACTTCTTAATCTATTTTTCTATGATGGACTGATATAACCATGCCAAGTCATGGTTAATAATGCTGCAAAGGGAGCCATGGGAGAGAAGACTCCAGAGGAGACATATGAGTTATAGTTATATGAAATGCTAAGAGCCAACTCCCAACAGAAAAGTGTGAGAGGTAGGTCAAGAGGTATTTATGAAGTAAGTTCTAATATAGACTTATCTATGTAAATGTTGGAGATGGCTAAGCAAATGAAGTCACTGTGTTCAGTGGTAGCAAACATGAAGCAACCACAACCTGCCTCAATAGAGGTTTGTTCTTTTTGTGGTATATCTGGTCATACACATAACATTTTCCCCTCCAAGGAACACTTTGCAGGAAATGCTGAGTAAGCCAATGCACTGAATTTCTATAACCAGCAGTGACCAAGGAATGATCCATATTTGAATTCCTATAATTAGGGGTGGAGAAATCATCCTAACTTCGATTAGAGCAATGAGCGCAATTAGAACCAAGCTGGATCTTCTTTTCAACCAACAAAGCCAAAGCCTAGTCTTGAAGAACCCTTGCAAAACTTCATGCAAGAAATGCAAAATCAATTTAAAACTAACGATATAAGGTTTCAAAACATGGAGTCGAGACTTAATAACATAGAGGCTTCTGTGAAAAAGATGGAAACACGGCTAAGTCAAGTTGCCGAAGCAGTGTAAGGACACAAACTTGGGTTGTTGCCTAGTCAGCCTAAATAGGCAAAAACTCTTATTGGGAATCAATAAAAAGGGAAGTCGTCTTGCCTAGATGTTAAATAAAGTACTTCTTGGGATGCAACCCAAGCTTTTTGATTTTTGTCTTTTTCTTTTAGTTAATTTGAGTTATTAAGAAGAGTTGATTTGTTATTTTAGTTGATAAGTAGCATTAGGGTAGTTTGCTTTAGTTATATTTTGAATTTTTTTGCAATGAATAATTTGCTCTTATGTGTTAATGATAGCTTGAAGACTTGAAGCAAGTGAATTGGAAGCAAAACCAATGAGGATTCAAAGCGAGGATCACATGATGGAAGTGATGGAGTTGTGGAGCAAATCAAAGTGATTCAACAAAGTCTTGAAGAAGGGGAGCAAAGCACATGAAGCTTCAAAG
>JAYJMB010013888.1:0-46309 GCA_036873735.1 Pouteria campechiana
TCCCTTCTACTTGCACCTTTCAACTTTTTAAGAATCCACTGTCAAGCCTAAGATAAATAATCATGTATTGATTAATTTATTTGAGCATTTTTTCTATTGTACCACAATATACCAAAACCCTAACCCCAATTTGGGTAAAATTATGGATTTTTCACATTTTGAAATTTCCAAGTCAATCCAACTAGGCTAAAGTGAATTATCACGTCTACTTATAAAATTAAAAGCATTTAATTCATATTTTACATAATTTATATCCATTTATATTAAAATTTACACATATTCACTTTTTCCTAAAATCCCAAATAAGCCATTCTTGCTTGATTAACCTTAAAAGCATAGTAGGAATGACTAATCTTACTTACCTCTAGCTCTCTTGCACTTTAACCATAGCCAAGAAAAAAACATCTAGTGGGTTTTCCGTCTCTAGCAAGAATAGAGAAGAAAACGTTTGATGAAGAACAATAGCCGGAACAAAAGATAAGACAAAAAAAGTCGTTGTTTACTATTCATGTGACTTTACTGTTCATGTAAAGTAGTCTTTAGAAAAAAAATCATATCTTATGCTAGACAGATCAGAATTAAATGTTTCAAGTTTCTATTTAAAGATACTTTCAATACCTACAACTTTAATGTTGAACATTTTTTCAAATTATAGCATAAAGTAGGGGGAAAATTAGTTATAATTAATGCTCCACCGTTTAGGTTACTATTCACGCAGACAGCTTGGAGCAACTTTACAAAACAAAATCGTATCTTGTGATATACAACTCCGATTAGGGTGATTTGAATTTATATAGATAGATAATTTCAATATAAATAATATTTATGTTGAAAAGTTCTCCAAATTCAGTTTTTAAATAAGCCAAAATTCACTCCCAACTACCTGCCATGTCATCACTATTTCTGCATATATGACTTTGGGGCAGTTTCAGTAAAATGATCATATCTTGACCTATAAAGCTCCGATTTGAGTGATTCAAAATCCCATGAATATAAAATGTTGATATCTACAACTTTTATGTTAACTATATATCTAAATTATGATCATAAATAGTATAAACTTGATAATCTTTAGGCTATTATGTTGTTGCCAGCATAGTACAATTCTATAAAAGTTCATAACATTAATATCAACTATAGAACTCTGATTTTGGCAATTCAAATGAATAGGTAATTACTAGATCTACAATTTTTGTGTTAGGATATTTTTCAAATTATATATATATATATTTCAAATACTCCAAAAGTTTTAGTTAACTTAACTTCTGCTTTATGCCAACTCCTTTAATGTACTTACTATTACTGTTAAGTGTCCCATTGACATTATAATATTAAATCATGATTTAATATTAAACTTTATCATTTTTTGAATAATTCTAAAGCCCAATTAATCTTACTACTCAATATTCATCATTTACACTTTAATCTTACCACTCAATATTCATCATTTACACTTTAATTCCCACTTAATTAAATTAAACTTTATAAACTTACCAAACTTCTGAATTATTAATACCGTCTTATACCAAAATTCAAAGGCTTACACCTCGCCACTGCTCCAACCTGATTTTGACCTAGGATTCAGGTTATGCTCAAACTCACTATAGAATTCTCACATCTTTCGTTTGCATAGCATTAAGGCGCCTCCCAACACTTTCTCCAATGCCTCCACAAACATTTCATCGAACAGCTTGAACTCTAGCCAACCTTGCACTGGTTCAATCTCCACTATCTCTACCTTGCCAATTTCACCTCGATAAGCTAAGGACCAACTCTACTCTTAATCCTTCTTCAAGCTCAACAAAACCGTATCTCGTGCTTGATCCACTCGATCCATGCATAGCTCACCATGCCTTTGCAACTTAAGCTTCAACTTAATTGCCTTTGCAATATGAAAATTGTCAAATACACTTTGACGATACAAGAACACCCATCCCATAGCTATGTTATGCACAAGGAACATCCCCTCCTTGGCAAAACTACATGTTACACTCATTACATATAGGATACAAGCCCCCGATCCCTCAAGCACTGACTTGAGTATTACAATGTGTTCCAAATGTTTGTTGCCCCATACAAGCAAACAAAAACCCAAGTACATAATGAACCATACACTAGTATAAGGAAACAACACAAAGTAAAATGCATACACAAAGTAGAGGCTGTACATACCACATAGCCATTCATGTTCCCTCTGAAATTGAATGGGGATCCCTCTGAGTGTCTTAAAACCTTGAATGATACCCACATCCAATTCATCTTTGAGCTCCTTTCTGTGTTCTGTTAGCTCAGATGATGATAACACTTTGTGGTAAGGAGATTGAGTTGTACAGTCTAACTCAACTGCTTAGTCGATGTGTTCTTTTGAAGGAAGCATTTTGAACACTCGTGGTGAAGATTCAACATCCTTTAACACATCCTGCTTGATCATTTTAATAGCACCCACACACACCATCTTCCTCTCATCTTTGAGAGTATCCTCCCTGAGGGTCACCTCCTCATTGAGGTTAGCCATGAAGGACTCATCTCCTTTCTCTAGGCTATTCACCAGCACTAGTGTAGAGACCCTCTCAGCACTATTGCTCTTAACTGGGGCAGCAAATCCATGAACAAAATAAGGGCATGGGTTACAACTTATGAGCATACCTCCGAGATGTGGAGCCACTGTGACTTGAGCCTTCAACATCCAGTCTAGTCCCAAAATCAGATCATAGTCAGCAAAGAAAAATAACATCAAGTTTACCTTTCCCTTCCATTTGCTCATAACTAACTTCACATTCTTAGCCACACCAACCACTGGTTATGCCTAAGAGTTTACAACTTTAACCCTACTATTATCCTCCTCTAAGGATAGACCACAATGTGTAACACAATCAACTGAAAAAAAGTTATTGATCGCACTCGTATCAACCATGGCACATACCTCGTGTCCATTGAGTTTAACCAGCACATAGAACAGCCCACTCTTCTTCGGCGTATTCACTTGAGTCATCACGTTTACCAGACATAATGCACCCATCTAGGATACCTCCTCATCCTCCTTAGTAATAATTAAAGCCAATGGCTTCTTTGAAGGACAATCCCTGGCTCTATGAGCACCATTACAAATGAAACAACCAGAGTTTGGACCTTTGTACTTACTTGGTTGTATCTGATTGCCTTATTGGTCTTCCTTTGCCATTTCATTATCTTTCAAAGGAGCTTGCTTGCTACTTTGTCACTCGACCTAATATTGCAATCCACAAGACTGTCTACTGTCACTACTACAGATGTGAGGTCTTTCACCCCTTGCCATCGAAGTTCTGTTTGTGCCCATGACTATAAACCAACCATAAAATTGAAGAGCCTGTCATCCTTAGACATGTTCTTCATGTTCAGCATCAACGACTAGAATGCCTTCACATACTCACATACTAAACCCATATGCTTGAGCTTCCATAGTGATTTTCGAGCTAACCATGCCATGTTGCAAGGAAAGAACTGTTCTCTCAGATCCTCCTTCATCTGTGCCCACGTCATGACCTTTGGTCGAGTTGCATCCTCAACTCGATTTCTGCACCAAAATTTTTGCATCCCCACATAAAAACATGCAAGCTGTAGTGACTTGTTCGGCATTGTGGATATGAGCAGCCTGAAAATACTATTCCATATCCCAAAGGAAGTTTTTCGAATCCTTAGCACTTTTAGACCCACCAAAAGATCTAGGATGAGGTACCTTTTTGTGTGCTTTCTCACCGCTTCATGAGACACATACGACCATCTTGAGAACTGCTACCTTTGTAGACAAATCCTCCATAAACTTTTGAAGTTTAACCATCTTGGTCTCCCTAGACTTCTCAACTGAGTCTAGCCTTGTGCCCAGAGCCCCTAACTCTGCCTCATGATCCATTGAAGCCTTGGACGTTGACGCTTCTATAGCCGTAAGCAATGTAGCAACTTGCTCTTCAAGTTGTGCTACACTCTCTTTCAATTGTTTCATTGCACTACTTCCGACCATTGTTATCTGAAGTTCCCAACTAGCAGAAAACAAAGAGTACTGAAGCAAATAGATAAGCAAAGATTTCCCATAAACCTTACCCAAAATGTTGCTCTGATACCAAATGTCATAGGGTATGGACTTCCTATAGTACCAGACCGTGTGTCGGCCTAAGGATCCAACACCTTAGCAGCCTAATTCAGCACATAAAGCAAAGCAAATGCAAGAACCAACTTGAAAGAAATAAAGAGTAAACTGGAGGCAAAGCAACAAAAGCAACTTACAGGAATCCAACTTCCCAACATTATTATTAAGAAAACAATACTACAACGTACACCGTACAAGACTTGCCCAGGATCCTTCACCACGAGACTTGTCCCTGTAACTCAAGTTCTTATTCCTAACAAGTGAGACCCCATGGGTTTATATAGTGCACAAAGCCTAATTAAAAACATATTAGCTCACCCTCAAGCCACATGTCCCTAAATCCCTCATGTAGAGACACATGTCACACACATGTCCCACATCCAAAGACGCCATGTGTCCCCTCTAAGACACACATCTCACTCTCTTTCTCTCCATGGGAGAGGTGAACTAAGTCCTCCCCTTCTCAAAAGATTGCTCCAACCACCAAGGCCTTGGTCCAAGCCCTTGCCACATGTGCTCCACTTGTGCGCCACACGTGTTATAAAGGTCCATGTTACTGCCACATCATCACATGCCCAATTGAAAACCTGGGAAAGCCGTCCACTCAAGTTGTCCCATCTGATTAGCATTCTCCTAGTCCATTGCTCATACCAAGCTCATTTGGTACCATTCTTACTATGTCCGTCCAGCATGGACCTCGATACATCGATGCCTCGATCCCTCTTGACCCGCAATATGCACTACAGATGCGTCCTGCATGCTCCATGTGATCCGCATTTCTATAAATTTTTAGATGAATTATTTCCCAAGATCCACATTGCTAATTTGAGCGCGTAAAGGTCGCTATTCATAAAACTACCTTGGTACTTTGGCTTTATGCCTTTTGGGAGCTCCAAAGTGATTTTTGGCCCTAAAAAGCGAAAAATGAATATTTGGCTGGAAAGGAAAAAAGCGCTTTATGTGCATCAAAATTCTTAAAAAGCAAGTTTTTGGCTTTTACACAGAAGGTCCAATTCGAAGCTTTTAAAAAAAGCTCTATGTATAAAAGCACCTTAATAAAGTGCTTAAACTCTCTGCCAGACCAAACAGGCCCTTCGTTGAAGAGTAGTTTTGTCTTTATAGAAAGGGGCTAGAAGGTGAAGAATTTATGTCAAAGAAACTACCCGCCTCTTGACCTATGCCAGCTTGACATGAGTGTCGTCAACGGCCAGTGGCCAGTGCTTGACATGGGTGTTGTCAAGAGCCATTGGTGTTGTACACCACTTGTTGCACCCTCAATCGCTATGCACACGTAGGGTGCAGGGGGTGTGCACGAGGGGGTGCAGTGTGTTAGGCGAGCAAGTGAGGTTATCTCAATTAGGTGGGTAGAGCACATGTGCGACGGACCCATGTTAGTCGCTTGGCTTAGGCCAGTGGACAGCAGCGACAAGGGGCAAAGGCGATGATGCTGTGAAGTGATAGTGGCAAGCCTTGTACCTATAGTAGTTTTTGCAAGAGCTCGACTTCTATAATCACTTTTGTCATACCATTAAAATTTTACAACTAAGTCACATTTACCCTTAAATATCAATGATAATTATTTAATTTTTGTAGATAATTAAAAGTGAAAACCAGTTTTTGCCTAGATTTAAAGGGAAAAATATTAATGTATGTATAGATATTTTTTTATAAAAATATTTAAGTTGAAATCGGGTTTGGGTTGACCCCAACCCTAGTCCGAATACATTTTAAATTGAGTTCGGGTTGGAAAAAGATGAATTCCAATACTGCTCAAAATTAGTTGAACTCAGCCCAAGTTGCACTCATACCTATGTATGCACCCTGGCCATACACCGATACTCTAGTATAAAAGGACCAGGTATGCACCCCTTGAATACACACAAGGTCTTACTGCTAGCCTATACTTTCTAAAAGAGTTTCATTTATTGACTTGAGTGTTAGAGTTTTATGCCGAGAATACCCCCAACGTCCTCTAGCTCTTTTCCAGCTTTTTGGGACTTTCTGCGAGCCAAATCAGCACTCCATTTGGGGACATCCCAAACATGACTTTAGTAAAAAGAAATGATTAATAATTGGTTTATAATACACTAAAGAAATCACACTTATGAATAGTTTATGATATACTACTGAAATTCCACTTTTCATATCAAGCTCTACCTTTAGGTGGAGCTTCATGCTCTCCCTAATTCTTCACACTGTGATAAGCCTTAATGTTATCAGTATTTAATTATGCATAATATTTTATTATAATTAAAATTTTATTAATAATCATATTATACGTAATGCATGTGACAATTGACAACAAATGCAAAATAGAAAACCTTTTAATGTAAACATCAAAATAAAAGGTAGAGCTTGATATGAAAAGTGGGATTTCTATAGTATATCATAAACTATTCATAAGTGTGATTTCTACAGTGTATTATAAACTAATTATTAATCATTTCTTTTTATTAAAGTCATGTTTGGGATGTCCCTAAATGGAGTGTTGATGTGGTTCCTGAGAAAATACCGCAGAAAGTCCCATAAAGTTGGAAAAGAGTCGGAGGAAACTGTGGATTCTAGGCGTAAACACTCTAACGCTCAAGTCAATAAATGACTCTTTTACAAGGTATAAGCTAGTAGTAAGACCTTGTGTGTGTTCAAGGGGTGCATACTTTGTCCTTTTATACCAAAGTATCGGTGTGTGACCGGGTATATACATAGGTATGGGTGCAACTGGGGCTGGGTTCAACTGATTTTGAGCAGTGTTGGAACTCATATTTTTCTAACCCGAACTCGATTTAAAATTTATCCGGACTAGGGTTGGGGTCAACCCGAACCCAATTTCAACTTAAATATTTTTATAAATATATATATATATATATACATTAATATTAAACGATGTGTTGTTTTGCATTAATGTAACCAGTTAATATGCATTCCAAATTAGTATTTAGGTCATAAATAAATGCTGAGAGAATTCATGCACTCCTATAACTATCGAAGTGTGAGGTCTAATTGATTTATATTCTCCATTGATTGGGGTCAAGCGTTTCATGCATTTGAGATGCTAGCATTAGCAAAACAAACAGTTGCAGGAGGTTTAACTGTATTCAATGTCTTTTAGCAAACCTTTTTTTTCTTTTATTATTACTATTATTAACCAAGATTTGATTTGTGAAAATTCTTTTCTTTCGTAGGTTGTTTTCTTTTAATAGATGCAAAATTTATTTATCTTTATCTACTCTATAATCATAATTTTTAAAATATTTTTAGTCATTAGTTATTATATTAAAATATTTTTACCAAAATAAATTAAATATATTTATCTTTATTCTATTTATTTCTAACTATGAACCCCCCTTATTATATCACATCATTTTATTCATTTTTTTACTTTCTAAAATTTCATTTTGTGCTCCTCTTTTTCTTTACTTTTCCTTATTTCTAAATAGATTCTTAATTTTTGAACTGTAACCCAACCCATCATCATCTCCTATTTTTAACCAAAGTAAGATTAACAACATAAATTGGTTTTCATTGATGTTAAGTTATATATCCTCACGAAATTTAAAACACTTTAACATTAATTAATGAATTTTAATAATATATTTTGAAATATAAATGAGTAATTTAAACAATGATATTTCAATTAATCAAACTATTATTAGATTTTCATCAACTCGAATTCCAACTTGAAACTCAATCCGAACATAATTTTCAAAAATATGATTAGAGTTGAAGTTTTATAAATAGGGTTAGAGTTATGATTAAAATTTCATAAATAAAGTTAGGATTAAAGTTGAGAAGAACCTGAGTTTCATGAGCCCGAGTTGCACCCCTATGCGAAACTTAGGATACAGATTTATGCCTAAAAAAGGATTCCAGGCAAATATATACCTAAACTCCTGTGAGTGCATAGTAGTCCAAAAGAGTTATCCCTAGTGTACTTGGGATGTGATATGACATACTTGGGGATGGGATATGACATGTAGCCACGTGAATGATTGGTACTTATGTTGGAGTTGTCAAACGAGTTACCATAAAAAAGATTGTAACATTGGTTCTAGCGCAACTCAATATCATTAACATACAAATATAAGAATTAAATCATCAATGCATATCAGAATTAGTTTTATAATAATATATATATATATTGTTGATAGATCTATATAATATATTTAAAATAAATTTATGTTTAATAAATTATAATCATATAATATTCACATGGTTATAAAATTTAAAAATAGATATGTCATCATTTTTATTCTTACAGCTCACATAAAATATTTAAATTCTTGATTTTTTAACTTAAAATATTAATTTTTTAATATAGGAAAAGGAGCGGTTTAGACGTTCGAAATAGAATGTGGGGCACATTAGATCACTCGACTCCACCTGTGAGGTTGAGGGCTGTGGTCTACCTGATCCCCTGTACAAACCAGCGGTTAAAAAGCTTCCACAGCAAAGGAGTTGTTGAATTATTCAGTTCTAAAAAGACTGGATTTTAGCACCGAGACTTGAACGCCGTGAAACACTGACGTTCTGCCGCCGGAGGGAGAGAGAAACGGGGAAAACCAAAATGGGAGAAGCGAATATGGTGCACTCGCCGGTGTTGACCTATGTCTCTATGCTCTTTCTCCTCACTCTCTGCCCTCCCTTCGTCATTCTTCTGTAAGCTGTTCTTCCCCTCACAATCTTCATCTTGACCTATTTCGCTTAGATCACGGACAATCGTACCATTTCTATTTCCTTTGAATTTTTTACCAAGATTCTTTTTTGTTCTTCTAGATCTTTAGATTTCCATATGATGTAAGCGAAAATCACCGAGTTCAATACCAAAAGACGAGATTTTTTAAGTTGATACTGCCAGGTTACGGGGTTTTCTAGTTATAACTTCTGCAGTCGTAGTTTTATGTGAAAAGGGAAAGAAAAAAAGGGAAAACTGATGCAAGCTTTGAGAGTAGGCTTTCTTGCATTAGTTAGATTCCAACTTTTCCAGTTTGATTTCTGTGATTCTAGCAAAAGCAGTGAGAAAGGAGCTTCTTGCTATGTTTTCAAGATTCTAGTGCTTTTATAGATGAGTATGCTATTTGTTTCCTACAACATATTCAGATCCAATGCACTTAGGTTCATGACAATTTCTGACGGTTGTATTTTCTTCAGATTTTTGGTTTTGTGGTCTATTTCTTTACCATAAGTAAAATAATGGCATCAAAGCATCAAAGATGAGAGAATAAATTGCTTGATTTGATGGAAGGGGAGGAGACTGGATCTGATATGAGTCTTTTTTATGTTAAGCTTGACATGCATTATCAGCCTATTTGCTACTATTTGCATTTTAGGTGTGTCTACCTGCACTGCACTTTGATGAACTTGCACAGAATTACATTGTGAACTTTGCAGCAACTGCATGAACTGTGTGCTCTCCTACCTGCATTTTATATGGCGTATGGACTTTTCCAGTAGATTGTTGGTTTCTATTGGTTGGATTTTGCAATTTCACCACTATCTTGGAAAACTAAGCTAATTAAGAAATGGGTGAGAGCTTTATGCTAGGGTTTTTAACTGATTTTCGGTTGCATTACTGCCTCATTCCTATGGCATGTCCTTATTATAATTGTTTCAAGTCGGATTTCTGTGTTCTCCAGCCCTGCTTCAAAATGCATGAGAGGCCTTTTTTGTAATAGTACTGTTTTCCATTTCTTACCTTTGTAAATCTTTATTTTGAAGGAAACTTCTATGCTTGATTTCTACATATTGTGGTTAGTTATTTTTTTATTCTTTTATTAATTTAAGGGAAAAAGTCAGATTCTGGGAGGGACTTTTGCTAGATTTCTTGAACTCATGATATAAAGGCACAAATTATTTTGCTCTATTTCTTTTTATTTTACTTCTTGCATTCCTCTATTTTGTGCATGCTGTGTGGGTTGGTAAAAACTATATTGTTTTGTTTAATGTAAGAAAATCACCATGGTGTGGCATTGAGGACAGTTTTTTGAGATTCTGAGCTATTGTTGAATAATTGAACCCATAGTCTTAATTTTTGTTTTTGACTGTATTTTCTGACAATGGCCTTTTGATGGTTGGTTCCTGCACTTGTATCTAATTCTGATAAAATCAAATTCACTGGAGAAGAATAAGGAATCCTTTTTGTCATCATAATCTTAGGCTTATCTTAGGTAATGTACAGATAGAAGTATTTTGAAATTCTGCAATGATATTCTGATGCATAGTTAGGTTATTTTAGTTTTGCTATCACAAACTTTAGTTAGAGTGTGGATAATGAATTAATAGTGTTGTTGGAGAGACGATACCTGTCAATCAACTTTTAAAATTCTTACTTCAACACTTCCTTTTCTTACCAAATAATTGTACTGACTGAGTTTCTTCACTCTGTAGATGGTTTACAATGGTTCATGCTGATGGTTCTGTTGCTTTGACTTGGGAGTTTCTGAAAACAAATGGGCTGGAGGGGTTCAAAAGTATCTGGCCAAAGCCATCTGCTACTGCTTGGAAATTGATTGCTTCTTTCGCAGCTTTTGAAGCCTTTCTCCAGTTGGCTCTTCCAGGTGAAAGGGTTGAGGGCCCAACTTCTCCTGCAGGAAACCGACCTGTCTACAAGGTTCTCTTTCATTTTTCTTTGTAATTGCATCTGTGGTTTCCATTATTCAGTATTATAGTCGCAGTCTTCATAGGCTTTTGATTCAGTATTTAATCTCTTTTGCTTGATATTCTTAACCAAATGATTTCTAGATTAAAAACGTTTTGACCTGTAAGAGTGCAGTTGAGGTTGCCTGGCCTGGGTTGGTTTAAGGGCAACCCTAGCCAAAGATCGGATGGGAAAATCCTAACCCAATGCAACCTAATGCGCGAAGCCTTAACCCATGCCTGACCACATGTTGGGTATTCTTGTAAATTTAAAATCTGACATTTTGGGACAGTATTTTTGAATAAATAATTGAGAAAGCAATGACGCTATGGAAATCTCATCATTCATTAACCACATAGGACTTTGATTAATCTCTTCCTCCCTTGAACACTTCAATAAACGAAATGTATCCATCAAACTTATTATGTTTTCTTAGATAAAATGGGAACTGTGATGGTGTATGTACTGTATAATATCATGTTTAAGCTTGCTTTGGTTTGGTAGCCCAATGGGGTTGGCCTAAGCTCTTGACCTAGGTTTTCTTATCAAAGCATGGCTTTGAATATTGGTGTCAGCTGCCATATCTGCTGTCCGAAAAATCGATACAATGTTTGCACATTGTATTACCACTGGGATTGTATCAGCCTGTATCAGATAGAATTATAAACAAAAAAAATTATAAAAACTATCCAGAAAAAAGACAAAAATGAGATATACAAGAATATATAGTTATTTTGTGTTTTGTAACTATAAATGGTGTATCAGTCCTTTCTCTCTAAGAACGGTTGTTGTTGCCTGTTGATTTATCTTTGTTAGTTATTATTGTTTATACCATTTTTTTTTTTTTTTGAATGGTGTATACTTTCAGATGTTTTTCACGTTATGTACTAACCAATACATAAAAAATTACTATTTCATTTAGATATTCAAATTCAATTGAAAATGCAATTTGTCACATTTGTAATCAATCCTTCATGTTATGTATGTTGCAAATATATTAGAGCGTGAAAAAGATCCTTTAAATCATTGGACATATATATGAATTAGAAAGGGTTTTCTAAAAATCTAAATCCCTAATTTCCCTTCCCCCAAAATTCTGGCAAAAAATATTTGAAAATCACCCTAGATCCTCTAAAAAGCTTGTTTTTTATTTGTCTAACATACTCCACTGGTATTGGAAATACATGTGTAGGAAATGAGTATGGAGCTTGTAAGGAAAACATTGGGTTTTTGCCCCCCGAATAGAACCCTTACTGTCAATTGTCAGTCCGGGCTGATCTAATTTGTTGATATGGCTGATATGGGGGGTGCATGGCTGATATGCCCCCTTATTATATCTAGGCTAACCGGAACAGGCCTGTATCCTCTATCAGGTAGGACTGATGCGGATACAAATCTGATTTTCAGAACCATGGATTGAATCCCGAAACAAAACTTTCCCAAATGCAGTTATATCATATGTTGAGCAGGATAGTGTTCAGCACAACATAAATTGGACTA
Source organism: Pouteria campechiana (assembly GCA_036873735.1). Classification (NCBI taxonomy): domain Eukaryota; kingdom Viridiplantae; phylum Streptophyta; class Magnoliopsida; order Ericales; family Sapotaceae; genus Pouteria; species Pouteria campechiana. Next base: position 12,258 of record JAYJMB010013888.1, read on the forward strand.
GCGATGTGTATCAGTTAGAGGGCATAGTATTGTTATTCATTTAATATGGTTAGAAAAAGAACCATCTTCCTATTCTTATCTAAATTGGTTGGGGTTCAGGCATAAAAAATTACAAAAAAAATTATCTCCTTCAATGACTGTTTGTTGCAGGCAAATGGATTGGCAGCATATGCAATAACATTGATAACCTATCTGAGCCTTTGGTGGTGAGTACTTCTGTATCTTACATTTATAATTTGAAAAGGTTGCTTAAAGATGTCCGGATTCTTTATCTTATCTAATCTTTTTGTTGTGATTTTTAATGTTCTTTATATGCTTCAAACTGCAATGCATTGGTTTACTGATGGGGATTATCTAAGGCATCCATTTCACTTAAGACAAACATGGATGAATTTTTGTTGTCAGCTGTGATTGGCAAGGGGTAAACGCATGCTTTTGTCTTCTTGATCCATCAACCTGCATACATCATTATTTTTCATGGTTGCCATGTTGTCATGGCTGATGGCCCTAATAATTTGGGTTCTGAAAAGATTGGAGTTTAAATAGTTGGCAAATCAGAATATTGGTGAACTTGGAGGGAAATGCAAGAAAACAGGGTTTCTCTGAAAATAATGGTGGGTACTTGAAAGTGTGTGTGCTTTGGAAAGTTGATCTCTTTGTTGGTCTATATGCTTGATTACAAAGATACATTGAATTTACCTTGTGATGTGTATGTGTTTTTTAAATTGATATATATGTATATGTACATATATAATTGACACGTAAGTTTGCCCACGAGAACTTGTTATTGGAGATCACCTTTGAGATAATCATTAGGAGATGTGATATGATTTTCATCCTGAAGAAATTTTGTGACCATTAGTAATTGCATTTCAGACCTTGCCTTCACATAATGTGGTTGTCATATCAAAATAGGATATGACATAGGAGGTATGTGTGTTCCAAAACCTTTGCGATAGCTTTAGTGCCCATGGCGAGTCTTCTCAAGACCAATGACTTAGGGGTCCGCATCATATAAATAAAACTCTTGATCATGCATTTGTACTTAGTAGTGTTATCAATTGAGGACATGTTGGGAATTTACCATTGTGGATTCCAACTCGTCTAGGAAAACATGGGCAATCATGGGTAACCATGCATTAGAATTTGTTAGAAGACCACATATTTTAGTAATGGATCCGCTTGAATTTCTTGGGACATTTATGTGATTAGATTTAGAACATTGGGAAATTTATCGAGTAGTTCCATCACTCTAAAATGGTCTAAAACATTTTGCAAGAGATTTGATTCTTTGATATTTTGTTTTAACCTTTAATTCATTTCCTAAGCTTAATGGAATATATTATGATCATCAAGTGGATACATCCAATATCTAGTTCGGGATACATGGTCTAAAAATTTGCAGTGGTTAGTGAAGCGTTTTGTTTGGATGGATGGATCAACTGATAATAGCCTTTCAAAATATTATGGGGCTTAACTGAAGTCTATGATAGTGATGGTATCATATTTGTTCAACTTCTTGTAGCCTTATGGTTTCAATTTGACAAATCGATCCTATCACTGCATGGATGGAGAGTGACCCCTCCCCCCTATAAAGCTGTATAGAGATTAGATGTCACTCCCCTGGAGTTGTTAGAAGATTAGTAATATCTGAGGTTAATAATGGCCCTTTTAATAGATGTAACCTGTCATAGTTGTTAGGAGAATATCTTGGATGTTGTATGCCTAGGAGATTTTAGTCTCTATCTAGGAATTGGCAAAAGAAATGGAGGAAAAAGAGGCACTAGTGTTATGTGATAGGTTATAATGATTATAAATAAACTGAATAAAGATAAATTGATTAAAAAAAAGTAAGTAGACATGACACATTAGGAGTAGAATAAGTTTTGCACCCCCTTTCCAACTTACCAAATGCCATTAGGAGATGTTATTTTGTGTCAGGTACCACTTTCTTTGATGTCACCTTAAGGAGACTAGAGACTTGAAGTATCATTTTATGCCTTTGGAAATGTCAAGAAACATCAAACTTGTGTCCCTAATGAGACTATACTCTCTCTTTCTCTCTTGCTTGCTCTCCTTCCCTCCCTCTCTCTCACTTTAATAATTGATATGAAAAGCTCTAGTTATTTGTTCAAAGAAAAATTCTCTATACCTATCCTTGATCAGGGCCGTATCAACACACCAGCATAATGGCTAATACCTTGAAGGCTTACTCTGGTGGCAATGGCCCAATGATTGCTCTTTTCTCCCTTTGGGATGACTTTCACTTGCCTACTAGTGATTTTATTTTCACCTCTTGGTCATCCTGTTCTAGAGTCAAACCTATGACTTAGAAGTTAATTGCCAGGCTTTCATATCATTTGACACAAAAAGCTAAGTAATTTGTTTAAGGCCAAAAAATTCTTTTAACCTATCTTTGATTTGGATTATATTAATAATTATGTTGTTTTAGAGGCTACCATGATTCATGAGTGATATCCTATTATCCACCCCAACCATCTAGCTTAATATCATCTTTTCTAGAAAAGATTCCTAACATTATCCCATGGGAGATTCAAGTGTGCTTCACCTTTTAAAATTGAAAATTGTGCTTGGAAGATTTAATATAACTTAATTTGCCTACTTAAAATTTGAAATGGAGTAGTAAAGTTTAGTAGACATCACCTCATTTGGTAAGATTATAGGAATGCTTTGCATGTGATTGATGTTTGAACCACTCCCTTGCAGGTCCTACATGTAGTAGAAAGCTTTTCATGGATGAATTTTGCTGACAAATGTGTCCTATGTGATGGCTGTTGCTAGCAAAGATTGCTTTCTTAGTCTTTGTTAAACAAGCTATGCCGATTATAATGGATGATGTGGGATACAAGATAGTGCAATGAGCTTAAATAAAAATGGGGGTATTTGCAAATATACGTGCACCTTTTGCTCATAATGTGCATACATACCTGTGTTTTAAAAATGTTAACAAATGTATCTATAATGTTTAATATATTTTGTAGATCTACCAATGCAGTCAAGCTGTGTTCAACTTTGTTAAACTACTGTTCATCTGTCTGTCAAGCATTTTTTAAAATGACTAAAATGTCCCAAAGGGTGTGTTTGGTAATGAGGAAAAGATATTTTTTCCCACCCTTTTTACACACATTTTGAGTTAATTTGACATCTTAGCTACCTAACAACTTCCTTTTCTCCATTATTACCTATATTTTCAATCATTATTATGCAACTTTATTATATAAAAAATTATCTATTTTTTCTTTCTTTATTTTATTTTTAATTATTATCCTCTATCACATCACATCACTATTTCTCTTTTTCCTCACTTTTCCACATCTTTTTTTTCCCCCCACATCTTTTCCTATGCCTAAACAGACCCTAAATTTATCTCCTTCATCTACCTTCTCCGAAATCCGTCATTGATAGCCAATAACATGCCCTCACCTATGTTAAACCCATTTGACTGTTGCCACACACTCATCTTCCTCGTTTACAATTGCTTTTATTCGAAACTGCACACTCATCTGAAAAACCTCTTTCTTTTTCAATTTTGACTTGGCAATAGAAAAAACACAGAAGATAATGGACATCAGCATAGTTAAAAACAAAATATTAAACAAAGGAAATCCATGTGAAAAACCATCATATGCATGAAAGGAAACCAACAACTACGTAAAGAAAAAAGGTCAAGCATCATCGTCTAATCCTAACAAAAATAAAAAGAAAGCTTGCTAGATTCAGCTAGTTACTTCCGCAATCCAAGGAAGCAAACCCAAGTCACATGTTGCTTATAGTATCATTTTCTATGGTATAATGACATACTGGTTATGCAACCTCATGATAGATTTGGGCATCTTCTTGTGCTGAACTCATTGCCAGAATGAGGAACCACTGATATCTTTCATGCAAAATCACAACTACCATTGGAACACTCATATCGAATCCATTGTTGGAAAGCTAATGCTTGGCAGAATGCATACGGTGCTATGCTTGGCTCCTTCAATACTTCCAAAAACCCAACGGCAATAGTTGAACCAACGAACGCCCTTTACTAAGAAACCCCTATTCTTTTTCTCTTTTAATTCTCCCTAGTTCTCTATGCTATCGATAGTATCCTTGAAAATCATCTTGATCTCACTTCTATGAAATTCAAACCGATGTTCACCTTATTCATAAAATCTAATTAATCTGTCCTTCAGGAAAAAGATAATATTGTATTCATCATAGATATTATCTTTTTTATTAGGGAAATTTATCGGTAAAATAGAAAAATTAAAAAAATAGAAAAATTAGAATTTCATGGATAAAAATTCATGATAAATTACAACAAATATAAAAACACATTTGAACAAAAAAAATACATTAAAAGTTAAAATTGAGGGAGACATGGACATACATTTAAATTAGCAATAAACTTCCTAATTGACACATTAACTTTTAAAGGTATTTACAACTCTTGAATTCATCCACCTTAAGAATGGGATAGATAAATACATATAAACTCTCCAAATGTCATAAACACTCAAATGCTTTAATTATTATTAATTATTTATTAAATATACCTTTAAAAAAATTATGCAACCCAATTCTCTTAAGCCCTTATTTGAATTCTTATAAATCTCCAACTTTTCCATAATGATGATACAAATAGAATTTTTCCATAAAAAATAAATTTTTAAAAATAATTTGTAAGTAAAAATAATTAAAAAATTATACTCATTATCTGTTTAGGGATATATATATTATATAAATTACCCATTATATCAATTTAGTTGACCAATTATAACTAATTTGAAAAAAATTAATAAGGATTTTCACTGATAAAATCGATATTATCACCAATAAAATCAATAAATTTTGATAATATCAATATTATTGGCAATAAATCACCGATAAATTGGAAACAAAATGAATATCTTTTTCTACTTTATCTTTTTATTGGTGACCCCCCAAAATGATTTTAAAATCGACAAGGAGAGCCTTGATCCAAACAATGCATCTTTCAAATTGGAGACTTGGAAAACAAAAATGGACATCACAACCAGTTCAATTGATGTAACATGGGTTGCGCATAAATTAGCAAAAAATGGAAAAATCCTCTTAAGGGGATAAGAGTGAAGAAAGAGGAGGAAACTAAATGAATTCAGGGAAGATGAGATAGAATTACAAAGCAATAGAAAAATCAGAAAGTACTTTTCTTTGAATTCATGAATGCAAAATCACGACCTAATATAATTTAACTTATTTATAAAAGATAAATATGAATGAGAAAACCTTAGCGAGTCTAACTTGACCCTAACATGTTACGTATAATTTGCATGTAAATAAAATCCCAAATAAAATACATCAAACAATAATCTAAACCATCAAATAAATTGATCTATATTTTGATCACTTGTATATTAAATCCCTAAAAATAATTAAATATTAAAAATTCTAACAAAACCCTAAAAAATGAAATAATAAATAAACCCTAAATTTTATACATGTCTTACTTCATTCTTCATCATTCTCTTCAGCTTGAAAGAAAACTTGTCTTCGAGTTTTGATGGGGATATCAAACAAGCTCCAACTTTGTAATATGTCTTTTTCTGCTTTAGAAAAAGTTGATGACATAACCCAACAAATCGAACTGACATCTCATTGGTTGGACAACACTTCAGAAGATATCACTTAGTTCTTCTCTTTTCACTAATTGTCCTATTTGGATCATAGGCTTTCAATTCCGTAGTATTGCAGATCACGTGGACTTCATTCTAATGTGATGACCTTTAAAAATTCTCTTTCATCGTGATAGTGGATTAATCCTTATGAACAAATTTTTTCATATCTTGTTTTAATTCTTTCAAAATTTTAGTCTTTTCAACACTTGGATCTTTCATCACTCTTAAATCTTCAACAAACTCAAACTGCCCATTGGATAATTTCTCATCATCAACTTTTCCTTTTTGGTTCTTCAGATAGAATCAATGAAATATCTGATGGTTGGGCAAATTCCTGATTCATAACAATAGAGTTCTTTGGACTCTTACATTCAGGCTTTTTTATTGGAGATTCTTATTAACATTCAACTCTTGAATTGTTCTATTCATAAATTTAATGTAAATTTCATCATTAATATCAAGTATGGATCCACTATTTGCACTAGCACTCGTCAAATTCCCCTTAAGATCATCAACTGTATAGGTTTGGAGATTGTCCCATATTAGACTCTTGGAATTCACTTCTCTGTTGAGCAAAAAGACACTGAAATTCACCTTGAGATAGAGCATGAAATAGGGTGTTCATCGCTTTGCTGTTTATTTGATTAGACTTGATCTCCTACTGTAATGACCCAACCCAAGATGTCTATGCCATGCTGGCGGCAAGTGCATTTGGCCTCATTCATCTTATATTTCAACAACTCTAATGCATTCCAACAACTGGAATATTATGCATATTATTTGAAAATCCAACCAACACTATTGAAATCTCATGCACCCATTCTAGATAAAATCAATACATTTGATTTAATATAAATTTCATGCATTCCAAATTCAATCCAACAAATTTGATCATCTAATGCATTGATTTTATTAATATAAATCATGCATCCTGACTATCATAAATTTAACACATTAATTTTTAAAAAATCTAATCAATGTGCTCCAAGTAAATCTAATGCATCAATTCCATTACTCTAATTGATGCATTCATAATCTAATGCATTGATTTCTTAGATCTAATTAATGCATTCACATGATTTAATCTGCATAAATCACTATCATTTATCTACTTACTGAAATTGGAGAACCATGAAGGTTTTTCTTCTCATGCCTTCCACGAGCACCCCTTCTTCAATCTTCTTCTCTATCAACAATGCTTTCTCCTTGCCTCCTCTCTTCTTTGGTTCTTTTCTCCTCTTTTTTTTTTTTTTTTTTTTTTTTTTTTTTTTTTTCTTTTTGCCAAAGTTGCAGATTGAGTTTTTGATTTCAATATTAACTCCCCATAGGAATTTGTGGAAGAAAGTGTCATCGTGGAGGTGGTTTCGAGCGAAGGAGTTTTGCCACATGGCTCTGTGGTTCCCACAAAAGAAGTTTTAAAATAAAAGTAAAAACTCTTATGCCTTTACACAACCCCAAATTTGTACCCATATCTCCCTTAAGAATGACTAAGACCTTAATCACTCGAGCTTCACGATTTGCTAGATATAGACTCATATAGTTAAATCTTAACCCATCCTTTGGTCCTATGGGTTAATAGGTCTAATCCATCCATTTGATCAATCTAAGTCGCTAATCATGGTTGGGTTTTGCCTAAGTGATCAAATCTGCTCATGTGAGACCTTTGGATTTTCAGTCAACATTTCAACAACTAGAATATTCAACTTTATAAGTAAGCAAAGTCAAATGCTTCATTCGACCATAAAAATCAACTGGTGAGAGGCGTGGTTATCAAAACCAACAAAACCCTTGGCCTTGAGTAGAGAGGTCTGCAGGAAAGAGAAAATTCGAGACTTGGGACAAGGGATAATACCTTAGAGTGGGTCATAGATTCATAACTCCAGGTGGGCCAGAGATGCATCAGGCTGTTCACTAGCGTAGGATAGTAAGATGTCTTCACGTTGCTGATTGTCAGGCCTTAAAGGTAGACGGGGCTGGGTTGTAACATAGAAAGGTGCCGTTTTATGTCATGACCCAGCTCTAGTGCTGGAGCCGTGAATATCTTGGTCTCAACCTAGTCTACCCTTGGGCTCTGGGTGCTTGGATCTCAACCCACTACTGAGGTATTGTCCTTAGGCCAACTCTGTTTGGTGTTTTTCTCTATTTGCAGATGTCTACACTCGAACCTTTGACTAAGGATTTTATGGTTCTTATCCACCATGCCTCTTACCAATTGAGCTGTAGACAGAGAAATACCTAATAGAGTTGGCCAAGGGACAATATTTGAGTAGTGGGTTGAGATCCGTGCACCTAGAGCCCGAATTTAAATGGGTTGAGATCCAGATCTTCACGGCTCTTGCACTAGAGTTGGGTCATGACACCTACTTTGTCAATTTATTCTCACTTGTAGAGGTGTGGGTTACCATTATTGTGATCATCCTCCTTACATTGAAGTTGTTGCCCATGAAGCAAATATTTAATAGTGGTTTGATTCAAACAGAAATTAAAATAATAATGCGGAGGTATATTAAAATGATAGTGTAGGCATAAATTTAAATGATAATGTAGAGATATGGACAACTAGAAATACATAGAATACGCTACTTTATAGTGGTTTGACTCAAAAACAGCATCTACTCCATTCTCCAAGACTTAGAATCTTTGGTTCCATTTGTCATTAACTGGCTTTTGGATTACCAAACTCTAGGGGGCTATTTTTGAACAAAAGTTGTACTAGGTCTTTTATTCCACCTTCCCTTTTTGGTGCGGAACCTTGACTCACCAAGAAATAAAAAGTGCTTCTTCTTGAGTTGTTACAAGAATATAAAGCTCACACAATTAATTTTCGAAAACTTGAAACACAAATGAAATCCTCTCCTAAAGCTTTTGAGTCTATATGGACTCGATTGCCCTTTTAGGAAATCCATGTAGTTGAGAAATTTCTCCTGAAAGTTGGTAGAAAGGTTAATTGCTCTCAAATAGATCTCCTGTTTATAAATGGAGTTCAGAGTGGAACCATTGGACAACTTTGCCACACATTTAATTCACCATATGTTTTAAATTTTCAACCATTCAAGAGTTTTTTTTTTTTTTTGAATGGTCAGTCTCCTGAAGCCTTTTCTTTGGGGCCTTGAGAGAGCCTGCCAAACTCTAGGAATTAAATTGAGTTTCTTTGGGGGCCTGAGAGAGCCCGCCAAACTCTTAAGGATTAAATTGAGTTTCTATGGGGGCTTGAGGGTCCTTCGATTGCTGCAACCTGCATCTCAAAATCTCTAGTGTTTCCCGTGTTCTTCAGGAGCTCTTGACTCTTCTTAGAGGCCCAAACATACACGTCAAACTCCAAAGTGGTTTCCATTGATTGTTATGGTACCTGAATGTGTTCTTTTGGTTGCCCAAACATGATCCCTTGATCCCAGTTGTTTTTTCCTGCTTTGTTTGGGGGCCCAAACTTGTCTTCTTATTGTCCTGAAGGCCTGTATTTGTGAAATTCTCTGTTCAGGGGCTTTCTTTAGGGTATCAAGTCACCCCAACACCTTTAATGGCTACCTATGGGGCGTCTCTGAATAGATCAATATGCTCCTAAAGCTTCACCTGGTTAAGATTAGCTTTTCTTTTGGCATTCATTGATTCCTAATGCTCCTTAAATTAATTTTTGGATTGATTTGACACTTTTTTCTGTCGTAAAATGATCTTGATAATTTTCTTGTCATTTTTATTTGAGTTGATAAAACTCCTTTATCAAATGTCCTGTTTGATCTATTTTCATTGTAACACTAAAGTCATTTAGTACACAAAACATGTCATTAAGTTTTGTTATCCATCAAAATCAATTCAAGGATCAACATGGCTATTCACATGATGTTGGATAATCTTACAATAGTGTCTTCTTCATCTACCTATGCAATACAGACCAAGATGTTAAGTTTGCTCATGTCTGATTTATATTGTAATTTATCTTTGGCTTTTGGTCCGATGTAGATGTTTGCAATGAAGCCTTAGTGCAAAGGGGTTGTTTAGGGGCCCAGTATAATTGGGGAGTAAATTGAGTGGCATTAGGGTTTATCCAATCCTAACCCTATTTGTAGAAATCGCTGCCAACCTTGTTCTTATTTTAAAAACCTCAATCCAACCTTAAAAATTGTGTTGGCTTAGGGTTGAGAATTTGGTTGATAAGATTTTAAATTAATTTAAAGTAAACAATTTATTTTAGCTTAAAAGTAGATTCTAATTAATTACAACATAAAGTTATTAAAAATTTTACACAATAATAAAAAAATATTATAGATTATTTTGCATTAGCTTTTCTGTAGATTCATTGTTAATTGGCACGTGCAAAGATGTAAATAATTAATTTATTTAATCTCATAGCAATAAAAAAGATATGTAACTTAGATATTACATAAGAGTAATAAAAGTCAACTTGAAATTACTATTCTAACGAAATTCTCATTTAAATGTAAAAGTAATCATCGAATGGGACATAAAATTTGTAATGTATTCTAACTAGCATTGTTGCTAAATTGGGTTGGTTTGCCCAAGGTCTTAACTTAGCACAACCATTAACGTAGTGTGAAAAAGAGATGCATAAATTATGGTTCATTCATTTTTTAGGGGATGTCTTATATGGGATTTTTGGATAATTTATTTTTGGGATGCGATGTGTGCATCTAGTGATCAACACATAGATCGATTTGATGGATGATTTGTATTATAGATTTTATTTGTTTATATAGGGTTTTATTTATACACAATACATTAATATTATGTTAGGGTTTTTTTTATATTCTATAAATAGGTTGCTTTGTTAGAGGTTTGGACTGTTTTATGGTGGATGAATTATTGATTAAGAATTTATTAAATTTCTTGTTTCTCTGTTTCCTTCTGATTTCTTCTCCTAATTCATCTGAATTCCTCTCCTTTTGTCCCTTCTTTTCTCTATTAAGAAAATCTTTCTCTTTTTTCCAAAGTCTCCCAGTTTTTCATTGATTTAGGACATTCTGTCCTGCATCAACCATGTTTAAAAATTGGTTTGGGTTCAATCTTAATTATCCCGAGCCACATTTAAAGATTCCCATCTCTAAACAACTGAGCAAAAATTATGCTGGGTTGGTTGGATTTTGGTTGACCCTAACTCAATTTGCATGCCATAACTATAATCTCTAGGTTAAATTCAATTTATTCTTTAACCTTGACAATCGCTTATTTGGTAAAGATTTAAATAATTGTCCTAATTGAATATGGTGCAAATGTTTATGTTGAATTATAATCCATTTTCTTTTGTTGTTGATCAATGCTTGCCTGGTATTTGGACATTTTTATAACTGGTATAAGCTGATTATCAACTGCAATATGTGCTCTCATTTCAGGTTTGGGATATTCAACCCTACAATTGTATATGACCATCTAGGAGAAATTTTCTCTGCACTCATAATGGGAAGCTTTGTCTTCTGCATTTTCTTATATATAAAAGTAAGACTTCTCAGAGTAATGAGCTTTTATGGCCTAATTATGCATTCTTGTTACTTTTCTTTTACTAATAGTTCATTCTTTACTCATAAGGGTCACTTGGCACCATCATCTACTGATTCTGGGTCGTCAGGAAACATATTAATTGATTTCTATTGGGTGAGTACTTTGATATTTATTGCTGTCTTTCTGTTTCCTCTCTGATTATATGCTGTAAATGACACTTGGAATTTGATTTTTAGGGACTAATTCTCCATTGCTATGGAATCTCCAAAATTTTTTTTACTTCATTTTCAGTCAATGGTTTGATTGGTCCTCTCTCTCTCTCTCTCTCTCTCTCTTTCTCACGCCCACTTTCAGAGTAAGAAATGAGATAGACAATATGAGAATAGGGGGAGCAACACAACTTTATCTAAAGGGGAGCAAAAAGGAAAGCAAACAAAAGGAGACTGAAAACATCATATTTAAGTCTTGACCAACCTTATGAGTCTGAGAGATCCTGATTGTGCTGGATCTGCTAAAATGCATAAATGCTGGTATCTTGAAGCTCGAGTGGTAAAGAATTTTGAAGTGAGAGCAGGCAGTGAACAAGGGTATCCTGTAGCTTCAGCTGGCTGGATACTTGGCTCAATATCTTCTGATGCTATAGCAAAGAGTTGGAATGATGTTAGAATAGTGGGTAATGTCTCCCTATATTTTGCTAGCTAGGAATTGGACAACTTGAGTTAACCTCAATCCACAGCAAAGGTCTGCTTATGGGTGATGTGAATGATTATCTATTTGACTAAAGATCAGAGTAAGCAGCAGTTGTTGAGGGCGAGTTGCAATAATGATAACTTCATCAGAAGTGCTAATGCAGGGAGCTGAGCGGCAAGTTAGTTGGTAGGTTACACCTAGCACCCAGGCCACTAGGACTGTTGGTAAGCTCTTGTTTATCGTAAACCCAATTCTTGCTCTAATGTTCTAGAGGATTTGCTGAAGTAGGTATTATCTGGGAGTGGAAGATCTATGGTAAAGTCTGTGATTCCTTCAATCCCGATATGCCAAATAGCAGCAGCCAAGGCAAAGTGATGAAGCAGGATGTCAATGTTCTTAAAAGACATGAAAAGTATTTGATTTCAGATTCCAGAGATTGATCAAAGGGCTTTTAGTGTGACAATTCAAGTGCAATGGCTTTCCAATTCAGGAAGGGAGGCGGCAAGTAAAGAAAAGATGATCAACTGTGTCAGGAATAGAGTCTTAAGACACATTAATGTCTTGAAAGGCCACAAACATGGATATGTACTGTTTGGATTTCAGCCTTTTATTTGTAGCTAGCCAAGCATGGATGGAATCTCTTGGTGCGATATATACTTAAACCATATATGCTTGTTCCATGTTAAGGTAGGAGGATTAATTTTGAATAGCGTTCGCAATTTTTGCTGAAAGGGAAAATTTCGCTTTGCCCAGAAAGAAAAAATGTTGCTAATTTCGAAGAAATTATTGATAATTTCATCGAATTATTTTGCTAAAATACTAAAAAATATAAAAATAAGAGAAAAAGTAGACATTTTTAATGGAACTTTAGAATAAATAATGGTAAATGTAAATATCTATTTAGAATAAAAAAATATTACTTTAAATGACAACATATAATGTGTTAAATATTTGCTAATATCACATACGTCGATAAAGGAAAATTCTAACATAAAAATACTACTAAAGGCATACTCATGTTGCATAAAGTTGTCAAACATATGCAAATCATATAAAAGCAAACAAATTTACCCCTTACAATGGCCAAAAGATAATATTAATTTATTCTTTATAAAATATTTTTCTCAAAAATATATTATTCACCTGTTTTGTGTGTTATGTGTTAATATAATAAAAAACATTTTATAACAACCGGTCTTTCAAAATATGGAAGAAATAAAAAACAAATAAATTGCTAAAAAAATAAATTTATATGTTTGGCAATTATATGTCAAAATCATTCAAAATATGGAAGAAATAAAAAACAAATACATTGCTAAAAAAATAAATTTATTTGTGTTGCAATTATATGGCAAACTAATTTACCCCTTGTAATTGCTAAAAAATAATATCACTTTATTCTTAAAAAAATATTTTTCCAAAAATATACCGACAATCTGTTTTTGTGTGTTATATAATGGAAACATGTTATAAAAAATATTATTTCACAATATAAAAGAAGTACAAAAAAGTGGCTAGATATGTAATGTATTATAGCAAAACACGAGAGGGAAGAACTGGATTCGATCCTTAAAATACCAAAACAAGCTCTAAATATTGATTTTGGAACATATTTCCTGCTGCAAACTCATTCTCAAGCCTTCTTCTCCACCTGATTTTAGTTGGTGTTGTTGATCTACATATTCTCGAGATTATTATGTTAATCTCCAAATGAATTACAATTTCTCGAGATTTTCTAGAAAATCTGGAGATGCTGCTGAACGTTAAAATAGCTCATGCTCGGCTTTGTACACCCAATTTTTCCTCCCGAAACCCATTCTAGAGCTTTGAGAAACCATTTTTGAAACCTCCATTCCCATTTTTAGCTCCCAAAACTTGAATTAGAGACTCCGATTTACACTTAAAAAATGGATAGCATGGTGGTTCCTTAAAATAGGCTAAGAACTCCCTTCCATTTGATTTCTGGGCTTCGAAATCTTCCCTAGAAGCTTCGAAAATCAATTTCGGCTAGTTTTATTATGGATTCGAACATCAAACAACAACATTTTTGTATCTAAGTTGAAAATCCTTGCCGACGGTTATAGTGCGAATTGGGGTTTTTCGATTTCATCCTCGAAAACTCGATTTAATCCCCATTTCTCAGCATTTGAAGCTTCGAAATCAATAGAGGGATGATCAATTGCAACTCCAAGAGGTGAAATTTATTTTTTCAATTTATTTTTTAATTTTTAAATACTGAAATTCCATCTGTTTATGTAAAAACAGATTTTGGGTCTTATGTTTTGGGTTTTATATATTGTAAATGTCATATGTTGATTGTAAAAAATATTTAGCATGATTTGAATGTTTTTAGAGGTTTAAAAATGTATAATATTTATAATTTCATAAATTATTTTATAAATAAATATTTTTTATCATTTTAGTTAATTTAATAGTTTACAATTTAATTATCTATAGCCTTAATTATGGTATATAAAGTTTGGGGAGAGAGTTTTAGTTTTTAAAATTTTTTTGAAGTTTTTTCCAAACTTAATTTATCCCAAAAAAAAATAGTGTTCATTTTTACAACATAAAGTATATTTCAACCATTTTATCTACTTAAATAACCTATAATAATAATTATTTACAGTTTAGAAATAAATGATTTATTATGATGTTTTATTTAAGATTTTCTAATTTTTCTGTATTTTTTTAATTGTTTATATTTTAGCGAAATGATTCAGCAAAATTTTCAATAATTTCTCCAAAATTACCAAAATTTTCTCCTTTTTAGATTAGAAAATTTCTCCTTTCAGCGAAATTGCGAACACTGGTTATACCTTAGTATAAGGCAAGGCTCATAGAAGTTGCTCAGCATCATTGTTATCCTATTGAAGTGGGGGACTATTCATAACCAAAGAATTGTTGTATGTGCAGACTGATCCAAAATATGAGATGATGAATTAGAATTAACTTCACTATCTGGGCGAGGGGTACTCATAATGGTTGAAGGTTGAGAATGGTCAAATGTCATGGAGGTGGCTATGGAATGGGTTGATACCAATCCTGTGATGGACTTGATTAACAAGACATTACCTGTGGGACTATTCTCAAGTGTATATACCTTGAGGGCAGCTAACCATTTGCATTTGACTTCTAAGAAGCACCCCTATACTCATAGGAAGACCTATGGTTGGTACTACTAAAATTAACAGATCCCATGTTCTCTGTGATGGAGTCTTCTTTAATTCGCCCTTTCTCATTTCCACTCTCACGGCTTTGCACAAAGCGTTTAAGTAGAGAACGTGCATTATGAAGTTCATCTTAAGTGGCATTAGTGAATCCCTTTTCTCCTGTATATGGACCAAGTGGTCTCTGAATATATGATATGCCAACTCAATGACCCCACGATCGCCACCATCATCATTATCATTGGTTCACCCAAATCCACTATTTCTAGTTCTTGACAATGAAGATGTGCTCCTTCTCCCTCCGAGGGCTAAAGCTTTATCAATTGACTGAATTGAGTTCCACACAATGGATTAAATTGTTTTTAGAATTCCTTTCTTACTCTACTATTTTCACTACATCCACCACTCGCTGGTAGACTTTAGCAATCACTAATGATAGCCTCCCATCTTGTTTATCCAAGTTCACAAACTTTAAGTACTCATATAGAGGGCTCTCTCTCTCTCTCTCTCTCTCTCTCTCTACTCCATTTAAGTTAGCATTGTTGCCAAATGTCATTAGGTCTAATGAATCTTGAGGCTCATTATTTGTAGTCCATAGTAGTAGTCTCTTTGAAAGTCTTATATTATAATGGCAAAACACCAACTTTTGAAGTCTCTTATAATTCAACTTATTCCATTTGTGGATATGAATAATAGTAAATGCGCTCGAATTATGTTCAAATAAGGATAATGACACCATTTGATCCTAAAACTCTCATTGCCAATAATTTTTGTGTTTGGGTTTTTATGCCACATATATTCCACCATTCACTTGTAATCAAAATTGAATCATATTATTAATCTGCTTTAATTTCAATAAAATGTAGTGACTAGTGTGAAGGCATCTAATATTATCCCCTATCCTACATGCCTTCACTTTGTGATTGAATGACAACAATTTTTCGAAATAAACCTTATGCCTCTTTAACCATTGACATGCGAAAACATTAGGGTGAGGGTGGCTCATTGAAATCTTGGTGGAGCCTTTTCGTTTAGGACCACCATATTAGTTTGATAAGATCTAAGCTGACCATAATATTTAACATCAATTGTTTAGTGAAGAACAAAAATATTATCATGTAAATGACTCATACATGGCTATAAAATTAGAATTATTTGAGAGCTAATATGAATCTTTTAAAATTCTCTTCTTTCTTGTAATCTCCATAACCTTCCAATTGAATTAATTTTCAATATTTTAATAATAAGTACCATTAAAGATTATGGTTAGCTTAGATCTCATCAAACTATTATGGTGGGCCCAAACGAAAAATGCTCCAATGAGATTTCAGTGACCTGCCCTTATTGAATCAAAACCCAAAACAATAAGCAATCAATTAAATATGACTTCCTTGTAGAAATGAAGACCATATAACCAAAAAGATTATGTTGTGTATGATTACCAAACTTCAGTGATATCAGCTTCAGGATAGTTGCGGAATAATTTTCTCATACTCCTCAAATATTGTTTGTGTTGTTTAACTGCAGATCCTCTCTAAGAGCACAATCGTAGTGGTATTTAGGATTCAAGTAATTTTCTGTAAAATTAAACAATTTGGTTATAACTGTTTTAAAAAATTTTCAATTAACGTAAGGCAATTTACATGGGAGGGAATTGGCCTCATGCAAGGGATGATATAGCATGCAAATTCGAATTGTTCAGAAGTTTCATGAGTTGAGTGGTTCGTGGTAAGTAGCGTTTGAAGGATGATTGAGAAAGATAAGGATAGAGGAAAATCAAGAAATAGGAAGTAGTCATGAAGGGAGACACACTTTTCATGCTAATGACCCACATTAGCCAACTGTTGTCAATAAATAGTTGATTGATTTCCATTTCCCAAAATCTTCACAGAGGTTATTCGTTACTAAAGCCCCAAAACAGTCAAACTGTTGTCAACAAATAGTCAACTATTTTTCACTTCCAAAAATCCCCAGAGGTCGCTGTCACTGAATCGCCCAAAAAATAGATTGTTGTCAACAAATAGTTGATTGTCGTTTGATGGAGACTTGTTTTGTTCGAGACATTCTTAAGCAAAAAATTTCTATTTGCTGGTTTTCTTATACTATAGATACCTCATCTAATCTGTATTCTGAATAATGTAATTGAGTGAAGACATTTTAACTTTATTTTAGCCTTGGGAAATAGCTCTGGCTGTAGATTTTCCATTGGAGAGGGGATTTCATCTCCAAACCTCTGCTCGGAAGATGTTTCTTTGGACTCCCCTTCTTGATCAAAAGATCTCCATAATGCTTGAGCGAATTGACTCTAGACTCATGTCTAGGGTCAAGATGATCTCAATTGGTGAAAACTAGTTGAATCACATGCCGTCCTGCAGATTATCAATGATTTAAAGCACTCCACCTGCCTCTTTCGATGTGTCTTTCTAGGACCCATGGGTACCTATGTAATGGGCGATGTCACTTGTGTATGTGTTGTAGCCTTTTCCATCGTTAGTATGGATTCATGCATGTAGTAGTGACTCAAACATATTACACATGTGCCTCTCATTTACCTTGCCTATATAAAGGCATTAGAGCTAATGGAGGACGGATTCTAATCCCTTTTTACCTAAGTGCTCTCTAATCTGTTTCTCTCACTTCTCACTCTCTCCCCCTTTAGATCCTTCTCATACTACTTTCCCTTCCAAGATCCCTCTCTGCCAGGATTTTATCTCCCTAACCTCTCAAATTCCCTTCCTTTCCCAAGAACCCGCTCCTTTCCCAAGAATCTTCTCTCTTTTCTCTCCTTTCTTTTTCTCCTAGCTAGGCCATTCGTAGCAAATGGTATTAGAGCATCAAGGTCTTGCAATGTGGAGGTGAGTCAACTGAAATTGAATGATCAACGTTCAAGGTCTTGGAGCACAACTGATGGCAAGGATGATCTACTAGCGAACTTCATGGCCACAAATCAACCTTAAATGGAGCTGTTTTGATTTCAATCCAGTTGGAGGGCAAGGTATTATCTACATTTCTGTTAATCTCCTTCAGTTTTTGTGGTTTGTATTGAAAATTTGGTGGAGATAGAGGTTTGAAAGTGGCTCTCCAGCCATCTGACAGAATGAAGGTGTTGGTGCATTCTAGAGTGGAGATTGGATCTGTCTGGGGTTCAATTGATGATAATTCAGTTGGTTTTGTTGTGCTTGCATGTGATTGATGCTGCATGTTGAAATGTTGCTGAAAAAACCATTCAAATTAGTGGACAAGAAGCTGTTTTTAGTACTTGGTGCATCTTCTGAACTTGAGCTTGGCTGGAATTTTGAAGGCCAAGATTTTTCAGAATGCAACATTTTGATCTTGGCTTAAGTGAGGAAACAACTCCTAGGAGATCCCTTTGTCAATCCCAATGAGTTTCTTGGTCGGCAATGAGCTCAGACTACCGGAATAGATGTGGAAAGTTGGATTGTATGACTGCAAGTTCACTGAAAGCAGCCCCTAGGCCAAATCTGTTTGTGCTGGTGGCTACTGGAATCTGGCAAAGTAGTTGTTGGTAGCGGACGTATAAGGATCTGTAGTATTGGCTGTCAAAACCTTGGGGCTTGGTTGATCAGTGACATGAGTGGTGGGTTGATCTTGGAGTGGCAGCCTTGCTGAGTATTGCATGAGTAGGAACTGGCAATTGTTGGCCAGACTTTTTGATTGCAACAACCAGTGATTGGCAGTGTGTTGTATTTTGGTGGATCGAGAATTTACTGGACAGTGATCCTATTGGGTGGTAGCTTTCGACCATAACACACCACCAGTGGCAAGCCTTTGTTGCCGGGAAAGGAGAAGCAGCTACCAGCTCTAGTGGTACTAAGCCTCAGGTTAACTTTAGCCACATGAACCTGTCAAATGGTGTCTTTTTGGGGACCTTGGATGACTGGAGTTTGATGTAGTTACTAGTGTTCTCCTTGTTGAATTTATTGGCCACAAGATCGCTGATGAAATCGTTCTGAGCAGCCACCAATCAATAGATAAACTGGAAAAATGAGAAAATCATCAGATTTCCCCATTTTGTGGATGTTATCTCTTGATAATATCAATAAAATTGCATTTAAAAAATAGCATCAAAATATCGACAAATTAGTCAATTTATTGATATTTTGAATGATAATATCATGTTCGTAGGGTATTTGGAGAAGTTAGTTTTGGATCCCAAGTGCATTTTCAAACGCTGCTAGCCTCAAACGACCCATTTTTTCTCTTTGAAACTTACCTTCAAGCGTAGATACACAAATTTTGAAAGTTGTTTGATGGATTTGGAGGAGGAAAAATGCATCTACAGAGATCAATCCTTCGATTTGGAGAAGAACAGTGAGTTTCAGACATTCAACCCCATTTTAAGATACTGCCATCCCTACAATCCTTGTTTTTTTTGTTTGAACCTTATTTTGAAGGTTAGATTTACTAGTTTTAAAATTGCTTTAGTGGATTCGGAGGAGGAAAAAAAGCATCTACAAAGATCAATCCTTTGATTTAAAAATGAGTAACAATATTTTTGGACGCTGCCAGCCTTACAATCCTTGTTTTTTGTGTTCTAAACTTTACTTTGAAGGGTAGATCACTTTGAAGGGTAGATCTACTAGTTTCGAAACTGCTTTGGTGGATTTGGAGGAGGTAAACATGATTCTACAGAGATTTTTTTTTTTTTTTTGAATTTTTACATTCTATTACCTGTTGGCAGGGCAGGTACAGGATCTTCATTTAATCCCTACAAAACTTATTTTTTCATTTCAAAATAAATTAGAATCATTATTTAGGGATGTCAATTACTTGTCAATGTAGTTTTTTAAGGATTTAAGTTTTTTATGGGTTTTGGGGAAGAACATACAATTTGGGGTTTTCACCAAACATTTGAATCTTTCTAAATGTGTGGTAAATAGTGATTTCTTAAGAGTTTGTTACAATCATTCTATTATAAAATATAGATTAGGAGTGTTAAGTTTTGATTAACTAAATTTTATAAATTTTTAGTTTGATTTGGGAAAAAATCCCTAAATTTTCCCAAATTGATTGTTAACTGATTTATTAAATTGAGATTACAGGTAGATCTCAATATAGATCATTTAATTTTGATGATTCCTTATAGGTAACATCTTTTCTTAATGCAAATGCACATTTTATATGCATGCCCATATCTCATTCCACTGTAGCTTTTAATATATATTTTTAAAATTTCGTGCATATATTTGTTTTAATTTATCATGATTTTTTATCCATGATTTTCTATTTTTTCTCTTTTTAATTTTTTTCTATTTTACTGATAAATTTCCATGATAAAAATGATATTATCTTTGATATATATGATAATATCTTTTTCCTGGGGTACTGATAAATTAGATTTTATCAATCAGGTGAATACTAGTTGGTGCCTTAGGTTGTCTAAAGGTAGCAAGCAACTGTATAGCTCACTTAGTCATTTTATCGGACATCTCAGCTGCATTGCTTTGATTCAGTCCCTTTGACGAGCAGTGTCTGTGCACTATTTTGGGGGCCATTTTTCTCAATGATCATGATTGCTTCTGGACAACCATGACTGAGGAGTGGATCTGGGTACACCATGTTACTGATACCCATCAGGGCCTTATGAATTTGGACAGCCGGGATTTTGTGATTGAGGGACCAAAGTTGTTCTGGGGTTGCTGATTTGAGGGACTAAGAAGAATGTTGCGTCCGTCTGTCAGTTGGGCTTCTGGGCCAAGTTGGTGGTCCCAGTTATGGTGATCAATTGGGACAGCTAAGGGTGTGGATGGATAGTCAATTGTAAAGGCTTGGACCCAAGAAAGGTGGAAGCTGAAGATCAAAAACCTAGATTGGTCAATTGATGGCCTAAATTGGGCCAGCGAACCAGTGAAAATTGTTAGAAAACTTTCCAAGGCTTTGTGTCAGACGGTTTTTTCTGCTTTTTCGAATAAATATTCCAATATTAGAATCTTATTCTTCCAGTTCACTTGTAATTGTATTTGGATCTTTCTAAATTTTCATGTAGATTTAAGATAGGGTTTGAAGAAAAACCAGAGGTTTAAAGTGCTGGTGCTTTATGTTCAATGTTTTGCACATTCATTCCGGGAAATAAAAAGGGTCTATCTTGAGTTAAATAATATTTGAGACAAAGAAAATAAAAATAAGAAGATAAAACCATGGTCAATTTCACCTAGGCTTTGGGCATTTCCCTGTGGTGCAATTACAATCTTCCTAAAAAGCTCCCCAGCTTAATTATCAACACTCATTAACAACTTTCGTTTGCATTGCATAAGCATTAAGGACATAATGAAAGCACAAAAAATTATTTAAAAAAAATAGTAACTGAACTTTTCTAAAATTTAAATTTCACATGGGCCTTTTTAGATGATGCCTAACTCAAATTTTCTCATATATGTGCCATCTTTGGCCCACTTAGAAGCTACCTACGTACACCGTCTAATAAGGATAATTATTCTCCAATCATACATCTCTTGTTGTCCTAAAACTATCTTGGAAAAGGTTGAGGAATAGAAAAAGAAAAATTATTCAATAATTCCTAAGTTAATCAATGCCAAAAAATATTGACAATGTAGCTCTTAATGTTTCTTCTAAATGGTCCCACTTTGAAAGTTCACCATTGATTTGGAACAAATCAACAATAAGGACAATTTCAATCCCTAGATTAGTCATTACTTTTATCAGTCAATTCATGATGTAAAATAAATAGGAAGAAAAGAGAAAAAAGGAGACAAATCTTCTCAAGGGGATAAGAAGGGAAGAAATGGGAGAAGTAAGAAGAATTTAGGGAGAATTAAGGCAAATAGAATCAATTAATTTCAATCATAAAGTGTTATTAAACTCTACTACAAGCTAACTTATTTATAGATTGAAAAACAAAACCCTAAAAATTTGTGTAACAAATAAAATACCAAAAATAACGATTTAATCCAAACACAATGTTTTAAAAATCTCTAATCAAATAAACAAACCCTAATTTCTACGATTGCTCCTAGAATAGGTACGAATTGGGCGCATATCACGATCTTCATCAATTTGTGTGGCTTCTTGGTTTGCATTATTGTTCCCCACCAAGTTGTTAACTAGTCATTGGAGTTTGGTCAGAAGTTGTGCAGCATATTGCAGCCATTGCTTCTTGTTCACATTTTGTGATTTGGTTTATCTAATATTTTGACTAGCTTTTGTAGTTGGGTCAGCAGCTTGTTTAGCTTATTGGTGCCACGTGCTTTAATTTTCTATTTCCTTTGTACAGCATAGGTTGGCTTCTATGCATAGCTCTTTCACCTTTGTACTGCAGGTCTTTCGGCTACCTCATCGGGTTCTCTTTGAAGTTTAAGTGGTACCTATAAATTGTACTATACTCCTAGCCTCATCACCACCTCTTTCATTTTGCTAAAATTCTATGCTTGACATATCCCCACTCCCTTACTGAATTATGGCTCAAGATACAAAAAGTGGTCACTTTGGGCAACTTTCTGATCAACAACATTAATTTATTCTTCATTTTTAGTCCAATTCTTGTCAAAATTACATTTCATATATCCAAATTAACTCTAACTAATTATATAATCTTTGATTCTGAGACATTCTGCTATATTTCTGTGTTTATTCCCTCCCTTTTCACGCTTCGAAGACTATATCTTCTACAAACAACATACACCAAAATGCAACCTTTCTTCTAGGTGTTGATTCAACCATAATTGATGCAAAAGAGCATGGACTTAATATTGAAGCTTTTTACCAAAGTTTTGAACCTTTGTGTAACTACACATTAATTAAGAGCTCGGTTGTCTTTCATAATGGTCCTTGCATTTGTCATCACATCCTTGTACATACCCATAATGATATCATTGTATCTTCTTGTGACTTGTAGCCCTCACTTTCCCAACAACTGCTATATTAACACTCAAATGACTTGTAACCCTTACTTTCCCTACAATTGTTATATTAACACTCTTAACTACTCTATCATATTCCAGGCAGTAAGAACTGTGTGGTGATTCTTCTTCCTCTCCCCATATATGTATGCTAGCTGCCTGTGTAGGAGTAAACCCATAGTAAATACTCTTCCCTGGCATTAATTCCAATTGAATCTCTGATGTACTTGTCACTCAAACTTCTCTTCAATCATTTTATGCTAAAGTTTCATATGGCTTGTAAATTTATTCCCAAGAAAGCTTATATAATTTGGCATACATCTTCTTATTTTTATTTTTATTAGCATCAATTGGCACATTCATTCAGTATAAATTGTAAACCTTGGACCTTTACCCCTCATGTTTTTCTTAAAGCTTCTTTCACTTCTAATGCTATAATCATTTAGAGTATTTATAGATTATGAATCTTAATTATCACTTAAGTTTTCGGCTGACCTCACTTTGTTGGGAAACATCTTATGATGATTTCTCTATCATTTAAGATTGTGGTTTTATTTGATATTGTACTCTTGGATTGGTTTCCATTTAACGCATACTGAAGTAGCTCTTTCACCTGTCATTAGTAATATTGTTGTTGACCAAAAGTATTTTTCATTACTTTCTCAAGTTGTTGCCATTTAATAGGCTTTGGAGTATAATTCTTTAACATCTCATTCATCTCATCATCCTTGACCAAATGCCTTTTGTCATCATTTTAAATACAGTTAACATGACCTAAGTGATTAGCCCTTTTCTCTATGAGATCTGCCAATCTGAAAAATATCCTTTTAACCTTCGCTTTATCCTAGTTTATTATAGATATTATCATCTGCTTTTTGCTTAGCTTAGCTTACTACTTTCTTAGCATTCTTTTGTTATGTTTCTATCTTATGTAAATCTTTGCCTTTACCAGTTTCTTGTCATTGTTTGGAAATTGATCATTTTTTGTTAATAGCTTTTCAGACATCTTGATTTCACCATCAATTTTCCTATTTAAGTGTTCTTCCAAGTGGATAATCTTAAAATCTCTCTCCACGTTTTTAATGCACCCTGCTATCTCATTCCACATCCGATAAACTTCCACAATATACTATTTTCCTTCTTTAAAACATTCGTTATGCTATAGAAATAAAAAATAAACAGGACAAGATCTCCAAAGAGTCGGAATGAGTTTCCAGGATAAACACAGAGGTTTCCTCATTGTAGGCTGAGCCTTAGGAATTCTTGTGCATTTTGTCTGAGTAGGAAGTTGTAGAAGCTACCAGTTCTATGCCATGAGGATTAAATGCTTGTATCAATGTGCAAAATCAAACAATGCAAGTCTATCTATGCACAATTGTTTTTAATTCTGGTGCTATCGTATATGTATAAAGGAAAGACAAGATCCAACAAATGTATGACTTGCAAATATTGTTAGTAGCTTAATTGTATAGAAAGTTCTTTTAGATTTTCTGTCCTAACTGTCCGTCTTTTACTTATTGACCATTTATTTGAAATGGATGCAGGGAATGGAGCTGTATCCTCGGATTGGTAAAAACTTTGATATTAAGGTTTTTACAAATTGTAGATTTGGTATGATGTCATGGGCAGTTCTGGCTGTGACCTACTGCATTAAGCAGGTTAGTCCAAATTGGGCAATGAACTACAGATAAAACTTCATTCATAACTTGTACTTATTTCCATATAGTGTATTTCTTTGAAAAGGAGAATCATTTGTATCTGCTTAGTTCAGTATATTTACAGGCATGCATTCTACAACTTCAACCAGGAAGGGGTTTACATTTAAAGAAATGCTTGTTGTTAGCATGACACCTCCACTTATTCTTATCTGCGTGTTCTCATTGATTCTTGTTATGGTTGCAGTATGAAACGAATGGTTATGTTGCTGACTCTATGCTTGTGAATACTGCATTGATGCTGGTTTATGTAACCAAGTTCTTCTTGTGGGAGGCTGGTTATTGGAACACTATGGATATTGCGCATGACCGAGGTATAGATATTATAGATTTTCTTAAGTATTAAAACCATTCAATCCCATGGCTCAAAAATTTCTTTCCAAACACAAGGGCCTATCCCATGAATGTGGTTCTGTCCATTCCACTTCTTATGCCTCAATATTATCCATAGCAAAAGGCTGATGATTTTAAACGAAGTCATACAGATAAGGGGGTGGACATCATCCCATACTATGCGCTCAACCTCATGTCTCAAAAATCAATTCTCACACAATAAAGCCCATCCCTTCAACATACATATGCATAAAGGCTGAAAATGTCAATTAGCTCTTCTCATTTAAACCTATTCTTCAAAAATGTATGGTTGCATGATGCTGGCCTCTTATCAATCCACACACTGCATGGCATTTTGGACTCATGCTTGCCTTTTATCATTCTCCACTCTACATGGGCAAGCTATAACACCCCGCCCTGGGGCTTATGCGTTTTAACATCACCCTATAATTTCCCCATTTATAAGGGAAATATCCTACCAAAAATTCGGTAGAGTCTACTCTGAAATCTTAGGATTTAAACTTGTGCACTCAATTATTATCTAAAACTATAATTTCAATAATTTAAAGCAGCGATATAAATCATAAAACACACACCCAAAATACACTCACAGTTGCCCAAGACTGTAGTCGCACCGTGATGGCAATAGACATAACTGGAATAACAAACTCATCCACAATATCATGAATATTTATCTATTTGACATGCCAATACATTTCATTATACATTATTTGAAATCTTTTAAATACAATTATATATACACATACGATATTTCACAATCACAATTATCATATCACAATAAAAATATCTTCAAATCTTGCTTACGTCCCAATGCACATTTGGGCTCCATTACTTAACTTGTCAACTAAAAAAAATAAAATAAGAAGACGTGAGTTCAGGCAACTCAGTAAGTAGGCAAATTAAAATAAAACAATGATCAATAGTCAATAAAATAACATGTTCAAATTCAGAACATTTATAATCCATGCTTAGCATTAAAATTTAATATTTCCAACATTCAGTTCAACAAATATTCAGCACAACATATTAATCATAATACACAAGTTCATATGCTATAAAAACTTCAATTTAATATAAAAACGCGGGATAGTCTCTATCCCCATGCTTTCAAATATTAAAAGAATATAACAATCATCATTTTGAGCAAAATCAAGGGATACTCTTTATCCCCATTAATCTATGTACTCACACACAAAATGAACACTTATCACTGTAAATTCTTAGGATATCCAATATCTTGATTCATTCATACATTCATCCATATATAACATAATAATTTTATTCAGTATAATGGTATACTCATCATCCCCATTCGTCTATACATTCATGTAGCATAGAAATTCTCATTTGAGTGTCAAGCACAGTATATACTCTATCCCCAGTGATTCATATATCCACATACTATAATAAACACTATTCAATATGAAATTATGGAGTCCATAAGTGTAATGCACTCACGTCTCATCTTGAGATGTAAAATATAATATGCATATGCATATTACCAAAAAGAATCATGGGATATCTATTATCCCCATCCATGCATACATGTCCAGTCATAAAACATAGGATATTTGCTATCCCCAACCATATATACATTCACATAAGCAAAAGCCTACTTACCTTCATGGAGTACAATCACACAATCTTCAACTCAGCCTTCCATTCCACCACAGTTCCCAAGTGAATCCTACATATACAACATATAATACAATTGAAATTTCAAACGTCCAAATTTAGTTCAGTTCTAGAAATTAGCCCAATGATTTTATTGTGCATGCTCTTATTTCTCTATTCACTTACATGTATAACACTTATTCTCAAATACCTTATTTAGGATTCATTAGCCTCCCTAAATATCATTTCACTGATCAATTCAAGTCCATTAAATATAACTTTCAATGGCTACTTAAAGACTGCCATAGGTTATGCAAACACATCTTGTTTCTGAGTGACCTATTTCATCAAACATTTAAGGTGCACCACTTAATGCATAACATTTTAGTAAGGTGTTTCAAAAGAATTTCGTTTCTCATACACATAACTATCATATAACATAATTAACATGTAAATAATCATAAAAACGAATCAACTAAGCCTTTTATTCAATCAACCTACTACTTAAACACTTTACATACAAAGCCCTTTTCAACCTTTGATTAGGTCATTATCTAAAATCAGGTCTCTCAGATCCAATTAGACTCCAAACCATTATAATTAACTGAATAGTCATTTCCCCTATGAAATCCTCAACAATTTCCCCCAAATTCCCCCAAAATCATTGTTCGCTAGTTGGGTCTTAACCCTAACAAATAGAACCCATAAATTAACTTGGGGAAAACGAACTTACCATGGAATTCAGGTGCGACTTCCACTCATAAATGAAAATCCAAGCTTAAAGCTTCACATATTTTCCATAATCCACAACAAAATAGCTTTTCTCGTCTCCTCCACCGCCTAAATAGAGAAAACTCAAACTTAGAAGCATGCTTGATCCATTCCATACTTAAACAAGATGGTTTCTTATCTAAAATAACATGAAAATCGTGGGGCATGAAAGACTAGGGCAAAGGGTTTGGATGTGGGAGAAGAGAGGAAAAAGATATGAAATGAAAAATGGTCTGAAAAAGCCCTTAAAAAGTCAGATTTTTCGGTGATCCGGCACGCCATCAAATCATATGCCACGACATTAGTTTCCAGTGCCGCGGCATCAACCCGGCTGGATCCTACAAAAATTGCCTTGCTGAAGTGATGCCACGACATCAGATTCCAATGTTGCAACATTTGATTCCAATGTCGCGGCATCCAGTCTCAGTGCCGCAACATCTGATTCCAATGCCGCGGCATCCACCTGTTGGACACCCACAATGTCCCCTCTTCTGAAGTAGTGCTGCGGTATTTAATTCCAGTATTGTGGCATTGACCTGCTGCTTCCTTGTTTTATGGATTTTCTCCACTTTGTACCTTGTTTTCTCTCATATATTTAACCCTTCCTTAATAATGACTTATGGACTTAGTAAAGTCATATTAAAAATCATAATAATGCCTTCATTTAACGGAAGATCATGCTATGTAACATTTTACTCTCACATATATGTAATCTTCTTCCAAGATCCCTTAAATTCACATTTAATTCATGTCTATAGGCAATGCAAAACACTTTTCCTCTACTCAAATCACCATTTTAACCAATAAAAGAAAATTTTTTGCCTCATTTTTAACACCTTGTAACACCCTGGGTGTTACAAAAGCATAGTGTGCTTCCTCTTTACATGTCATTGCTTAGTTACATCTAATGGCCCCACAAATACTCAATACCATTCACCATCCAATGAGCCCTTAAAGTGCCCTTTATCTACTTTTGTGAACAACCAATATTCAGTCCTAAATTTTCCCGTAGCTCATGTGGCTCTTCAAAACCTTGCTTTCTTCTTTTCTCATCCTCTAAAGAACCCAAGGAAAAAAAAAGTAATAAATATATGGCCCCATAGTCACCACTTTTGTCATACAAGCATCCAAATAAAGTAGTAAGGGAAGACTTCAAATTCAAGTTTAAATGAAGACTCAATATTCTATTTGAGATGTCATGCTTGCGCTCAAACACAATCTATAAGCCCAAGCATCAAATGTGCGAGTATTTATTGCTTGCTTTCTTGACCCTGCTGTCCATGTTGTCCACCTAATTTGATTCCTCAGCATTTTCATTTCATGTAAACAACACCACTTACTGTTTCCTAATCATACAAAGGATCCTGCATGCATTTAAAATCAGATTTGGAACAAGGCCATCAAAATTGATTAAGCTGAGTTTTTCCGAGGCCATACTTGAACTTCAGATGAGTTTAACAACTTCAGTGTGCGACATATTCCAAGTTAGAAAACAGTCATGACAGGATGCCAAATTGTTGACTTCACATTAATCCACAAGAAGAGAATTAAGCAGACATACTTCTTCAAACTGAAGTGTCCTGTCTACAGAACTGATAATTGTGAATGATCACCCCCCTTGTAAACACATCACGACCATGCCATTTTCTTCCAACAAACTAAAAGGCAAGAACCTTTTTGTACCAATTTTTCATAACACGACAGAAAGTACACAAAATTTTCATCAGCTTTAAAATGAACCCTTGGAATTTAATTAAAACGAGAAGGAAATTTACAGGAAATGTCATCTATATCCATACTCAGCCCCTGACAAGCAAATGAAAACTGTGGTTAATGTAAAGCAATGCATGTGTTCAACATGTGATGGGTTTTCCTCAAAACCGATGCCACCAATTCCTTTCTGACATAATTTTCAGTATTACATCTTTCCTTTGCCTGACCCTGCATTAGCAAGAGCCTTGTGAACTTGGTAATAAGTATGCCCTCTCTTTTATAGTGTTGCCTGAATCTTGATATTATTGAATGTAGATGTTATGGTGGTTAAATTTGATAATGGAATTTGTCAGCTTGGATTTTTACCCCAAGACCTGTTTCAGCCATGTTAGTTATCTATTCAGAGTGTATCTCTATTAAGGTGAAAAGGAGTACATTTGTTATGTGAAAAAGAGTTTATTTAACTCCTTTTATGTGAAAAAGAGTTTATTTTTCTATCTTATTTAAAACTAGAGGAAAATTGATATTTGATTGTCTAAGTTGTATTAAATATTTAAAGGACCTGGCAACTTTATACTCATAAGCTAAAACTGGTAGAGACCATTACTTTCTCCATAATCAACTTAATTTGATTACTTTTGCATTGGGCGTCGTCTTTAACTTCAACTAACTGGCATATATGCTCCCTGGTAATTGATTTCAATTGATTATGTTGGTCCTGTCTTTTTTTATTCCGTTTGTGCTGCTTGAAAATAAATGTTTCTAACATTTGTCATTTGCATTTCTGTAAAATGCCCAGTGATATGTTGTCCGAGGTTTCTTTATTTGTTTCTTATTTCTGTTCAACAGCTGGATTTTATATTTGCTGGGGATGCTTGGTATGGGTCCCATCAGTTTACACTTCTCCTGGATTATATCTTGTCAACCATCTTGTAAATTTGGGTGCTAAGGTGAATGGTCAAATCCTTTTGAGAGCTAGATAAGTTGAAAGAAGCATAATGACATTGAACAGGAATTACAGTCCTTTCCTATTCATGCATTGCAGTTATTCTTATTTATTTCCAAAATTACATGGAAAATATTTTCTTTCTCATTCCCATTATTTCTTACCCCTTGACATGGTTTCTTAAATTTTGCAGCTTGCATTTTTCATTTTTATTTTGGGCACTCTATGCATATATGTCAACTATGACTGCGACAGGCAAAGGCAACAATTCCGGAAGACAAATGGAAAATGCTTGATTTGGGGAAAAGCTCCATTAAAGGTTCAGAAAACTGTAACATTTGTTTTCTTAGATTCGAGTTCACCCCATGCAACTTGTTGTAGTTTTTGAGAAGAAAAGGATAAAAAGAGAGATGAGAAAAGAATGAAAAAGTTAAAATATGGAAGAGAAAACACTTGAGAGGTGTGCCATCTTTTGTCTATTTATAAGAAAAACTTTACAACATATCCGTAAGCAGATATTTAAAAGATAGAAAATGATAAAAACATAAAAAATGCCCCTACTTCCTACACTCCCCCTCAAGCTGACCATAGATATTAGTCATGCCTAGTTTCTACAATATAAAAGACTTTGAAAGTCGTTTTGCAAACACATTAGCTAGTTGATTTTTAGATTGGACAAATCATCATCATCATCAAAAGCTGTTTCCGACTTGAGCGTGGTCAGCTACATGGATTCTATTGTGCCATTCTTGACAATCTTGAATTATCTCCTCATTAAGTCCAATCATTTTCATATCTTTCTTAATACAAGATGCAGCAAAATTTTTTATACCAGCTGCCAGCCTGACATACCAATCTTCATCTTTTACCTGGGCTTGGCACCAGCAATAAGAGCAACACTCCTGGCAGATTTATTTTTGGATTGGAAAAATGAAACTACAAGCTCTCAAATAAAATTTAGGTCTATCTCAATATGCTCCACTCAATCATGTCAAATAAGATGATTGGCAATGTTACTAATAGCTTTGTTGTCACAGTACATTTTCATAAGAAGCTGCACATGTACCAAAGTCATGCAATAGCAAGTGAATCCATGGAAATTTAGTAACTACTTCAGTACAGGGGTGAGTTCATAGAATGTTTCTTGCTCCAAGTAACCAATTTGTCTCCTACAAACACAATATCTAGAGGTAGATCTCTTGTCATCAACTGAATTAGCCCAGCCAGCATCAGTGTAGGCCTCCACCTGTAAGTGAGAACTTAGATTAAACATGATGTGCTTATGATCCAGCCCAATTCCATAGAATCGAACTGGATCTGGCTTTTGATGTGAAATTGGAAGCCTAGGTACTCAAATCACTGTAAGAATGATTTGGAAGGAATTTTAAGACAGTTCTTTCTAAAATTTGTACAGAACAGAAATAATGGATACAAAAAACCTTCACTGATGGGGTTAGCTACTACTAAATCTATAGCTACAACTGTGAATTGGCTGTAGAACTAGAGACTTATCAAACGATTTGCCAAAGGATCCAAAATTTGAAGCCAGTAAAGTATTTATGGTACAAAAACACCCTAAAATTCAAATATTGCCCAAAAATGAGTTGCCTACGCCATTTGATGAAGTGTCAGGCAACAACTGTACCCCTTCAGTCAACTGATGCTTTGCTTGAAGGCTTCCCTGCAGGTTTCTATCTCGTTGGGTGACATGGCTTGTTTCATCAGGTGAATGTTGCTTCACTCAATGATCACCTTGAAGTTGTTGTTCCATCAGGCGACATGTCCATGTTCTTCAGTCAATTCGATGCTTTGCCTAATGACCTCCTGAACCGGTTTAGCTTCTTTATTCTTCGACCACTTTCTGAAGTCCACTTAATAGTCTCTTGTGGCCTTAGTTCCCTTGGTCTGGATCAATTCCCCCATTCTCAAAATATGCATTGTCCTCAAGGTGGAAGTTGGGGTATGACTTTTAACATCTAAACTTCGCTTGCTGAGTGCATGACACGTCTATGTGCATTATCCCTCAAACACATAAGGCTCTGCTAGCCAGGATTTGGTGTAATCCTAATCTGCTAATTTGCACTATATAGCAACATCCAATCACAAAAATATTTTGGAGTATCAATTTAAATTCCCATCGTTCAACCCCTCAAATAAACATTCAATTCCACAAAAGCCACTCCACTGTTATCATTTTTCATTACAACCACATATTACTTCATCTTAATGAAACAAATTCCACCACTCTTGCTCTTGACTATCCACTTGGTGTGCTACTCCTAGGTCCCGACTAACCCATGGGCTCATTTTGTGGTGTGTATCTACATGTGGTTTTGAAATAAAATGTAAGCTAGAATGCCTAGTAAGCAGAAAGTTTCAGATAAATTTATTTTATGAAACTGCAAAAACGAAAAAATGTTTTTAAACATGATTCATACTTTACTTCCTAACATGCTTATGCAATTTTATTTTATTTTATTTCATTATTATTATTATTTGAAAGTAGTTCATTTTGGATCTGATGGAGGGTTGACTAAGTTCACATGAATCCACCACTCTTGCCCACCTTCCAGAATTATCTCCATACCATGCAATCATGCTCATGTGTTTTGCTCATGCATCTGCTCATGCATCTATCTATGCAAATCTGCTTATGCATTCTGCTTAAAAGTAAATCATATAAACATGGATCTGATGAAAGCAATTATTTATACATTTGCTGAATCACCATTTTCTGCTTTAGAAAAGAAATCTTCAAAGAAAACCATTGTAATACTGTGCTTCATCTTCTATAGTTCAAATATGCTAACTTAGAACTCATTAACAATGTATCTAATCCATCTCCGCACTTTCAACCACGTTCAAATATGCTATTAACGGAAAATATTCTGCTAACCTATACATTCATCTTCAACATCTAACAACAAATCAGTGATAGAAAGCTTACTCGCTTTTCTTCTCTATTCTTTCTCTTTTGTTTTTGCTGTATCTGCTCTTCTTTTGTCTCTCTCTCCTCTTGTTACTTTCTCCACCTTTATTGCTCCCTCTAATCGTAGGCTTACTTTTAGCATTGCTATTTATACCTTCTTATGAACCCTATGGCTCAGCTCTTCTCTTTTATGAAATCATCTTTCTTAGATTCAGAGAACTCACAACTGCGCAACTGCCCACTAAGGGTACATTCATTGATGGATAGTCTCCATCTGTTGGTAGATCCTGCCCCCTTTTCTGCTTGTCACACTTTGTCCTTCTTCTATGTTGAGGTTCCTTCCCTTCTTATCAACACTTACTCTTTTATAGGTGCATGCTCTAATAAATATCAATGGATCAATTACTTTTGTCCACTCTTTGTCTGATACATCTATTGACAGATGTGCCCTCTAATTATTTCTAGAAACACTCTGTACGATCCAGTGATACAACCCTCTCAGATCCGTTGACATCATCTCTACATCTGTTGATGGATTCTCACTTTGCCTCTCACTTTTACCTCTCTATTAACACCTTTCCTTCTAACTTGTTTCTCTCACTCATTTTTGTTCTTCAATCACATTTTCCACTTATTACACTCCCAATTCTTCCTTACTAAACTCCTGCCTACCCACTTCCATACTTGGTCACATAAATCATAAGTAAACAATTAAGGGCAACTAACATCTTCAGCACCAAAAATAATAACACCCAATCACCAAACACATCAAATCCAAATATTTATCATCAGTACCACATAAAATAAGTCAGGTCTCAACTCCAAACAAGAAACAAATTAGATCCTAGTGATGAATGGGTATATCAAAATATATTAGCAAACATATCCCCAATTAGCACCAAATAGTAAAGAGCAGCCACCAACCCTAGCTCTGATCTTCCAGCATAGTCACCACACCAATTAGCAGGTGCTCATGCATGTTTCTACAGTCAGTCTGTTGGATTGAATACATTTTATTTTATTTTTCGGTGGGGAGAGAACCTTCCTAGTTGTTGATGTAGTGGTTTGGACTGTAAAAGAAACAGAATGGAGAAGGAGAAAAAGAGAACTGAGAGTTGAAGGTGAATTTAGGACCCCTAAAGATTGGTTGCTCTGATCC